>JAJNNQ010000341.1:0-74732 GCA_027886175.1 Phylloscopus collybita
TTGCCAGGTGACGGTTGCCGGGTGATGGTTGCCGGGTGATGGTTGCCGGGTGACGGTTGCCGGGTGACGGTTGCCGGGTGATGGTTGCCGGGTGACGGTTGCCCAGTGACAGTTGCCTGGTGACGGTTGCCGGGTGACGCTCGGGGTCGCCGGGTCCCGTTGCCAGGGAACCGTTGTCAGGGAGGGGATGTTGGGGGTCAGCAGGGTGACCGCCAGGGCCAGGCGGCCGCCACTGAGTGACCACCAGTGACCATCACTGAGTGACCATCAGTGACCATCACTGACCATCACCGAGTGACCATCAGTGACCACCAGTGACCATCACTGAGTGACCATCACTGACCATCACCGAGTGACCATCAGTGACCACCAGTGACCGTCACCAAGTGACTGTTGACCATCACTGAGTGACCATTGATAGTCACCGAGTGACCATCACTGAGTGACCGTCAGTGACCACTGGTGACCATCACTGAGTGACCACTGACCCTCAGTGACCGTCACCGAGTGACCCTTGCTCATCCACGGTTGCCGGGCGGTTCCGGTTGCCAGGCGACAGCTGCCAGCCGTTGTCCGCCGTTGTCCGGCCGTTGTCCGGCCGTTGTCCGGCTGTTGTCCGGCTGTTGTCCGGCTGTTGTCCGGCTGCTGTCCGGCCGTTGTCCGGCCGTTGTCCGGCCGTTGTCCGGCTGTTGTCCGGCTGTTGTCCAGCCGTGTCCGGCGTTGTCCGGCTGTTGTCCGGCTGTTGTCCGGCCGTTGTCCGGCTGTTGTCCGCCGTTGTCCGGCCGTTCCCAGGCCGGGGGGGTTTCTCCCCTTCCAGGTTTTTCCCAGGAATTGTTCCAGGATTGTTCCAGGGTGGGGGAGGGGAGGGCAGGGCAGGGGTCGTTGTCCCCAGGGGAAGTGTCCCCCCCCCCCCCCCACAGGATTGTCACCGTCACCCCGGGGGGGCGGGGGGGGGTCACCGACCTCCCGGGGGTGTCACCGTCACTTCCAGGATTGTCACAGTCATTCCCAGGATTGTCCCTGTGCCACGGGGGGGGGGGGGTCCCTGTCCCTTTGGGGGGGGGGTCCCTGTCCCCCCAGGGGGGTCCCCATCCCATTGGGGGGGTCCCTGTCCCTTTTGGGGAGGGGGTCCCAGGATTGTCCCAGTCCCCTTGGGGGGGGTCCCTGTCCCCCCAGGGGGGTCCCCATCCCATTGGGGGAGGTCCCTGTCCCCCAGGGGGGGTCCCAGGTGTGTCGCTGTCCCCCGGGGGGGGGGGGGGGGGACCTCTCCCTTTGGGGGGGGGTCCCAGGTGTGTCCCCGTCCCCCCAGGTGTGTCCCTGTCCCTTTTGGGGGGGTCCCTGTCCCCTGGGGGGGGGTCCCTGTCCCTTTTTGGGGGGGTGGGGGGGGGTCTCCCCCACCCCTCAGTAGGGGGAGAAGAGCAGGGGGGCGTGGGCGGGGCGCAGGGGGCCGGGGGCGGGGCGCAGCAGGGCGGGGGCCAGGGGGGGCCCGGGCAGGAGGGGGGGTCCGGGGGGGGCGCAGGGCCAGGGGGGGGGCGGCCATGGCGGCGGCGGCGGCCGCCAGAGCCAGGGGGGGCGGCAGGAGCCCCCCCCCCCCGGCCAGCGCCTTCGGCAGCTCCTTCGGGAACGGCAGCGGCGCCTGGGGGGGGGCACGGAGGGGGGGCACGGGTAGGGGCGGGTAGGGGGGGGCGCCCCAAAAATCCCCCCTCCCCCCACCCAGGCCTGGGGGAGACCCTAAAGACCCCCCCCAATCCCCCCCCCACCCCTCAGTTGTATGGGACATTCCCCCCACCCCATGGACACCCCCCCAAAGTGACCCCCCCCCCCCCCATCATGGGACACCCCCAGACACCCCCAAAGCCCCCCCAGGACACCCCAAATTCCCCCCCCCAGGGCACCCCCAGACATCCCTGAGATGACCCCAAACCCCCCCCAAAAAACTTCCTGGGCACCCCCAGACCCCACCCAGACCACCCAAAGCCCCCCAGGACACCCCCAGACCCCCCCCCCCCCCACCCCCATTTCATGGGACACCCCCCAGACCCCCCTAGAGACCCCCCAGGACCCCCCGAAACCCCAGACCCCCCAAAATCTCCCCCCCAGACACCCCAGACCCCCCCAGGGCAGCCCCAGCCCCCCACCGAACCCCTTGGGACCCCCCCAAACCCCCAGGACCCCCCAAAATCCCCCCCTGAAACCCTCCCTGACACCCAGGACCCCCACCAAACCCCCCCCAGACATCCCCAGCCCCCCCCAGAACCTCCCCCCATTTCATGGGACATCCCCAACCCCCCTACAGCCCCCCCAGGACCCCCCAGAATCCCTCCTGGGACCCCCCCCCGACACCCAGGACCCCCCAAAGCGCCCCCCCCCCTCTCACCAGCTCGGGGGGGCTCCGGGGTTTTTTGTGCCTCCCCAGGAGGGGGTTGGGCTTCCCGGCCACCCCGTCCCGGTGCCGCCGGCTGGAGATGTGCTGGGGGGGCACGGGGGGGTCAGAGGGACCCCCGACCCACAGGGGGGTCAGAGGGGCCCCCAACCCACAGGGGGGGCTCAGAGGGACCCACGGGGGCGTCAGAGGGGCCCCCAACCCACGGGGGGGGCTCAGAGGGACCCCTGACCCACGGGGGGGGCTCAGAGGGACCCCAGACCCACGGGGGGGGGCTCAGAGGGACCCCTGACCCACGGGGGGGCTCAGAGGGACCCCCGACCCACGGGGGGGGCTCAGAGGGACCCCCAGACCCACGGGGGGGGCTCAGAGGGACCCCCAGACCCATGGGGGGGGGCTCAGAGGGACCCCCCAGACCCATGGGGGGGGCTCAGAGGGACCCCTGACCCACGGGGGGGCTCTGAGGGACCCCCAGACCCACTGAGACCCCCTGGCCTTGGGGGGCAGGGGGTCCCTGCGGGGCCTTGGGGAGGTTTGGGGGATCCCAGCTGGGATTTGGGGTCAGCTCGGGGGTCCTTTGGGGTCAGTTTGGGGGATCCCCCAGGTTTGGGTCCCTCTGGGGATCCTTTGGGGTCAGTTTGGGGTCACGCTGGGGATCCCTTTGGGGTCAGCAGGGTTTTGGGATCACTCAGGGGGCTGCCCCGGGGTTTTGGGGTCACTCTGGGGATCCTTTTGGGGTCCCTCAGGGGGATGCTTTGGGGTCAGTTTGGGGTCCCTCAGGGGGATCCCCCGGGTTTTGGGTCACTCTGGGGGATCCTTTGGGGTCAGTTTGGGATCACTCTGGGGATCCTTTGGGGTCAGTTTGGGATCACTCTGGGGATCCTTTGGGGTCAGTTTGGGTCAACCCGGGGATCCCTTGGGGTCAGCAGGGTTTTGGGGTGATCCCTTGGGGTCAGCAGGGTTTTGGGGTCACTCTGGGGGATCCTTTGGGGTCAGTTTGGGGTCAACCCGGGGATCCCTTGGGGTCAGCAGGGTTTAGGGGTCACTCTGGGGATCCCCAGGTTTATGGGGTCCCTCAGGGGGATCCTTTGGGGTCACTCTGGGGGATCCTTTGGGGTCACTCTGGGGATCCCTTTGGGGTCAGTTTGGGGTCCCTCCGGGGGCTCCCCCGGGTTCGGGGGTCCCCGTGCCCACCTGCTTGAGCTGCAGCTCGGAGTTGAGGCGCACGTTGCAGATCTGGCAGTGGAAGCTGCGCTCGGGGCTCTCGGCCGGGGGGGGTCCCCGCGCCCCCCCGCCCCCGCGGGAAGGCCCGGATGGGCCCCAGGCCCGAGCGCGCCTCCACCAGCGTCTTGTGCTTGGTGCCTGCTGGGGGGGGCACGGCTCAGAGACCCCAAAAAACCCCACGGGGACCCCAAAACACACAGGGGACCCCAGAAACACCCACGGGGGACCCCAAAAACACCCACAGGGACCCCAAAAACACCCACGGGGACCCCAAAAACCCCACAGGGACCCCAAAACACACAGGGACCCCAGAAACACCCACGGGGACCCCAAAAACACCCACAGGGACCCCAAAAAACACCCACGGGGACCCCAAAACACCCACGGGGACCCCCAGAAACACCCACAGGGGACCACCAGAAACACCCACAGGGACCCCTGAGACCCCAAACCCTCCCCAGGACCCCCCATAACCCCAATGTCCCCAATGCCCCCAACGTCCCCAATGTCCCAAATGCCCCAATACCCCCATGCCCCCAGTGTCCCCAGTGTCCCCAGTGTCCCCAATGGACCCCAACGTCCCCACGCCCCCAATGTCCCAATGTCCCCAAATGTCCCCAAATGTCCCCAGTGTCCCCAATGCCCCCAAATGTCCCCAAATGTCCCCAATGTCCCCAATGTCCCCATATGTCCCAAATGTCCCCAAATGTCCCCAAATGTCCCCAGTGTCCCCAATGCCCCAAATGTCCCCAACGTCCCAAATGCCCCAATATCCCCAATGCCTCACAAATGTCCCCAATGCCCCAACGTCCCCAACGCCCCCAACGTCCCCAATGTCCCCCATGTCCCCAACGTCCCCACTGTCCCCAATGTCCCCAACGTCCCCAACGTCCAAATGCCCCAATGTCCCCAATGCCCCAAATGCCCCCAATGTCCCCAATGCCCCCCAACGCCCCCAACGTCCCCAATATCCCCAACGTCCCCAATATCCCCAACGCCCCCAATGTCCCCAACGCCCCCAATGTCCCCAATGCCCCAAATGCCCCCAATGTCCCCAACATCCCCAATGTCCCCAACGCCCCCAATGTCCCCAATGCCCCCCAACGCCCTCCAACGTCCCCAATATCCCCAACGTCCCCAATATCCCCAACGCCCCCCAATGTCCCCAACGCCCCCAATGCCCCAAATGCCCCCAAATGTCCCCAACGTCCCCAACGTCCCAAATGCCCCAATATCCCCAATGCCTCACAAATGTCCCCAGTGTCCCCAATGCCCCCAACGTCCCCAACGCCCCCAGTGTCCCCAGTGTCCCCAATGTCCCCAACGCTGTCCCCACCTTTGTTGTGAGCCTCCAGCTGGCTCAGGGAGTTGATGTCCCCCATGTCCCCAATGTCCCTGCTGTCCCCAATGTCCCCAACGTCCCCAACATCCCCCTGTCCCCCAAATGTCCCCAACGCTGTCCCCACCTTTGTTGTGAGCCTCCAGCTGGCTCAGGGAGTTGACGGCCACCTTGCAGAGGCCGCAGTACAGGAGCCGCTTGGCCTTCGCTCGCTCCTCCTCCTCCTCCTCCTCCTCGGGCCCCCCCCCCCGCGGGCCCCCCCCCTCCGGGCCCGCCGCGGGGGGAGGGGCGGGGGGCGAGGGGGGGCCGGGGGCTCCGGGGGCGGCGGGGGCAGGGGGCTGCTCCCCTGGGGAGGGGGTGGGAGCACGGGGTTAGGGGGGGAATTGGGGATTTTGGGGGGGAAATGGGGATTTTGGGGGGTTTGGGGGGGGGAATTGGGGGGTTTATGGGGGATTTTGGGGGGGAATGGGGATTTTGGGGGGAAATGTGGATTTTGGGGGGTTTGGGGGGGGGAATTGGGGGGTTTATGGGGGATTTTGGGTGGGAATTTGGGATTTTTGGGGGGAAAATGGGGATTTTGGGGGGGTTTGGGGGGGGGAATTGGGGGGTTTATGGGGGAGTTTGGGGGGGATTGGGATTTTGGGGGGTTTGGGGGGGGGAATTGGGGGGTTTATGGGGGGATTTTGGGGGGGAATTGGGGGATTTGGGGGGGTTTATGGGGTATTTTGGGGGGATTTGGGGGGGAATTGGGGATTTTTGGGGGGGAAATGACAATTTTGGGGAGAATTGGGGGATTTTGGGGGTTTAAGGGGGGTTACGGGGGGCTGCTCCCCTGGGAGGGGGGAACGGGTTAGGAGGGGAATTGGGGATTTGGGGGGGAAATGGGGGATTTTGGGGGGGAATTGGGGGCTTTGAAGGGGATTTTGGGGCATTTTGGGGGGGTTTATGGGGTATTTGGGGGGGATTTTGGGGGTTTATGGGGGGTTACGGGGGCTGCTCCCCTGGTGGGGGGCAACGGGGTTAGGGGGGGAATTGGGGGATTTGGGGCAATTGGAGATTTTGGGGCATTTGGGGGGATTTTGGGGGGGTTTATGGGGGAGTTTGGGGGGGATTTTGGGGGACTTTGGGGGGTTTAGGGGGGTTATTTCTGGGGGTGTCCCTGGGGGGGCCATGGGGGTCACTGGGGTGTCCCTTGGGGGGTCATTGGGGGGGGATTGGGGTCACTGGGGTCATTGGGATGTCCCTGGGGGAGGTCATTGGGGTATTTTGGGGGGGATTTGGGGGTGACTTTGAATCATTGGGGTGTCCCTGGGGGGCTCAGGGGGTGTTTTGGGGGGGATTTGGGGTCCCTGGGGGGCTCAGGGGGGTGTTTTTTGGGGGGGGGCCCAGCACCCACCTGCTGGCTCGGGGGGGTCCCCGGCCGGCGGGGGGGCCGCGGGCTCGGGGGGGTCCCCGGGGTCCCCCCCCCGGCGGGCCCGGGCGGCCTCGAGCCCCTTGAGGCGCCGGGCGTGGCGATTGCCCTGGTAGTGAGCGGCGGCCTGGCTCTGGGGACACGGGGACACAGGGGACACAGTGAGGGGACAGTGAGGGGACAGTCAGGGGACAGAGGGGACAGCGAGGGGACAGCGAGGGACACGGGGACAGAGAGGGGACAGCCAGGGGACACAGGGGACAGAGGGGACAGAGGGGACAGTGAGGGGACAGTGAGAGACATGGGGACAATCAGGAACACGGGGACAGAGAGGGGACAGTGGGGATAGTGAGAGCCACAGGGGACACAGGGACAGTCAGGGGACACAGGGACACAGTCAGGGGACAGAGAGGGACACAGGGACATGGGGGGACACAGGGACAGTGAGGGACAGTGAGGGGACAGAGGGGGACAGTGAGGGACATGGGGACAGTCAGGGGGACAGAGGGGACAGCGAGGGGACAGTCAGGGACACAGAGACACAGGGGACACAGGGGACAGTGAGGGACACAGGAACACGGGGACAGAGAGGGACATGGGGACAGTCAGGGGACAGAGAGGACAGCAAGGGGACAATGGGGACAGTGAGGTACACAGGGACAGCGAGGGACAGCGAGGGGACACTCCAGGACACTGTCACCACCCCTGGTGACGCTGTCACACCCCAGGACATTGTCACCCTCCCCCGGGACACTCACTGTGCCACACCCCGGCCACCGCCCCGGCTCACCGTGTCACCCCCCTGAGGGACATCGTGTCACCGTGTCACCCCCCCCAGGACATTGTCACCCCTTGGGGATACCCTGGGGACCCCCAAGGCCCTCAGGACAGGGGGGTCCCGAGGGTTCTGTCCCAGGTGTTTGGGGGTCCCGGGGGGGGGGTCCCAGGGGTCTCTCCCAGGTTTGAGGTTCCCGGGGGTCGGATCCCGGGTTTGGGGGTCCAGGAGGTCTGACCCAGGTTTTTGGGGGGGTCCTGGGGGTCGGTCCAAGGTTTGGGGGTCCCAGGGGGGTCCTGAGGGTCTGTCCCGAGTTTTTGGGGGTCCCGGGGGAGGTCCCGGGGGCGTCCTGAGGGGGTCCTGGGGGGGGGGGGGGGTCCCGGGGGTCTGTCCCGGGTTTTTGGGGTCCCAGGTTTTTGGGGGTCCCGGGGGGGTCCCTGAGGGGGTCCTGGGGGGGGGTCCCGGGGGTCTGTCCCAGGTTTTTGGGGGTCCCAGGGGGTCTGTCCCGGGTGTTTGGGGGTCCCGGGGGTCCCACCTCGGAGTTGAAGCGGAATCTGGCAGACGCTGCAGGCGATCACCGGGCGCCGGGGCTTGGCCAGAGCCCCCAGCACGGCCTTGGGCACCGCCTCCATCTGGGGGGGCAACGGGGGGGGGTCAGCACCCCGAAATAACCCCCAAAAAATAAAATATCCCCCCCCAAAAACCCCCAAAATAACCCCAAAATCTGATCCCAGCACGGCCTTGGGCACCGCCTCCATCTGGGGGGGCACGGGGGGGGTCAGCACCTCCCAAAAACTGAAATATCCCCCCCAAAATATCACCCAAAAACCCAAAAATAACCCCTTGGGCACCGTCTCCATCTGGGGGGGCACGGGGGGGGTCAGCACCCCCCAAAAACTGAAATATCCCCCCAAAAACCCCCAAAATATCATCCAAAAACCCGAAACTAACCCCCAAAAACTGAAATATCCCCCCCAAAAACCCCCCAAAATAACCCCAAATCTGATCCCAGCACGGCCTTGGGCACCGCCTCCATCTGGGGGGGCACGGGGGGGTCAGCACCCCAAAATACCCCCCAAAAACTGAAATATCCCCCCAAAAAATGAAATATCCCCCCCAAAATATCACCCAAAAAAACGAAAATAACCCCAAAATCCGATCCCAGCACGGCCTTGGGCACCGCCTCCATCTGGGGGGGCACAGGGGGGTCAGCACCCCCCAAAAACTGAAATATCCCCCCCCAAAACCCCCAAAATATCACCCAAAAAACCCGAAAATAACCCCCTTGGGCACCACCTCCATCTAGGGGGGCACCAGGGGGGTCAGCACCCCAAAATACCCCCCAAAAAATAAGATATCCCCCCAAAAACTGAAATATCCCCCCCAAAAAACCCCAAAATATCACCCAAAAAACCGAAAATAAATCCTAATCTGTTCCCAGCACGGCCTGGGCACCGCCTCCATCTGGGGGGCACGGGGGGGTCAGCACCCCGAAACACCCCCCAAAAAATGAAATATCCTCCCAAAAACCCCCAAAACATCTCTCAAAACCCCAAAATATCCTTCAAAAACCCCAAAATAACCCTCAAAGATTCCAAATAATCACAAAACCTCCCTCAAAACCCCAAACCATCCCCAAAACATTCCTCAAAAAAACCAAAAATTCCTCAAAACCCAAAAATATCCCTGAAAAACCCTAAAATAATCCCAAAACAACCCTCAAAAACCCCAAAACAACCCCAAAATATCCCTCAAAAGCCCCAAAATGTCCCTCAAAATCGCCAAAATATCATCACTCAAAAACCCCAAATAATCCCAAAACCACCCTGAAAAACAACCCTCAAAATCCCAAAATATCCATCAAAGACCCCAAACAACACAACCCTCAAAAACCCCAAAAAGTCCCTCAAAAGCCCCCAAAATAACCCGAAATAATCCCAAAACCTCCCTCAAAACCCTAAAACAACCCCAAAATACCCCTCAAAGACCCCAAATAATCCCAAAACAACCCCTCAAAACCCCAAAATATCACTCAAAACCCCCAAAACAACCCCAAAACATCCCTCAAAAACCCCAAATAATCCCAAAACCGCCCTGAAAACATCTCTCAAAACCCCAAAATGTCCCTCAAAAAAACCCCCAATAATCCCAAAATCTCCGTCAAAACCCCAAAACAACCCCAAAACATCACTCAAAAACCCCAAAATCTCCCTCAAAATCGCCCAAATATCCCTTAAAAACCCCCAAATAATCCCAAAAAGTCCCTCAAAACCCCCAAAACCTCCCTCAAACCCCCCCAAAATCCCCCCACCCCCCCCTCCCCAGGGTGTTTTGGGGGGCCGCGCCCCCCCCGCCGCCCCGCCGCCCCCCGCCCGGTTCCGTGGCCGCTCAGGAATCGCTCCCGGCCCAGACCCGCGGGACCGGGCGGGACCGGGGCGGCACCGGCACCGCCCCCGGGGGGGTTCGGGGGGGTTCGGGGGGGTTCGGGGGGGTCCCGGGGGGGTCTCTCTGTGGTTCTTGGGGGTCCCAGGTTTTTTTGGGGGATCCCCCGGGGTGGGGGAGGGGGGGGGGTCTGACCGAGTTTTGGGAGGGGGGTGTCCCGGTGCAGCCCCGGGGAGATTCGGGGGGGGTCCCGGTGGGAGTTTGGGGGGTGGGGGGGGGGGTGGGGGGGTCCCGGTACGGCGGCCGGGAGGGGGGCGGGGCTGCCCCGCCTCACCCACCCCCCCCCCCGGGACCCCCGCGCGCCCCTCGCGGCCGCCGGAGCGAGACCCCCGGGACCCCCCCCCGGGACCAACAACGACCCCCGGGACCCCCCCCCGGGACCCCCCCCGGGACCAACAACGACACCGGGACCCCCCCCCCGGACCAACAACGACCCCCAACGACCCCCCCCGGGACCCCCCCCCGGGACCAACAACGACCCCCGGGACCCCCCCCGGGACCCCCCCCGGGACCAACAACGACACCGGAACCGCCCCCCCCCGGACCAACAACGACCCCCGGGACCCCCCCGGGACCCCCAACGACCCCCGGGACCCCCCCCCGGGACCAACAACCCCCCCCCCAAAAACACCCCCGGGACCCCCCCGGGACCCGCCCGGGACCGCCCCCCCCGAGCCCCGCAGCACCGAACCCTCCGGTCCCGGGACCCCCGCCCGCCACCCCCGAACCCCCAGCACCGGCACCGCCGCCTCTGAGACCCCCCCCCCAAAAAAAACCCCTCCAGCCCCCCCCCACCCCGGAGCCCCCCCCAGCCCCGCTCCCCACCCCGGTACCCCCCCGAACCCTCCGGTACCGGGGAAGCCCCGAACCTCCCTCCATCCTCCATCTTGTGCTGACCCCCCCCACCTCCTCCGGAGCCCCCCCCCCCCGCACCGGAGCCCCCCCCGGAGCCCCCCCCGGAGCCCCCCCGGAGCCCCCCCGGAGCCCCCCCGGAGCCCCCCGGCCCCGCTCACCGCGGGCAGCGGCGGCAGCAGCCCGGAGCGCGGCGGCGGCGGCGGCGGCGGCGTCGGGCAGGAGGAGGCGGCCGGGGGGCGGCCCCAGCGGCCCCGGGGCCCGCAGCATCGCCCTGGGGGGGGGGGCGGCGGGGGGGGGCTCAGCCGGGACCACCCCCCACCCCCGGGACCCCCCGGGACCCCCCCCCCAAAGCTCCCGAGCTGTGCCGGTTTCCCCCCCCCCCAGCGAGTGCTACCGGGGGTCCCGGCCCTCTGTGGGGGGGGGGGGCGCTGGGGGAGCTGTGAGGCACCGGGACCCCCCCGGGACCCCCCCGGGACCCCCCCAGGACCACCCCGGGACCCCCCCGGACCCCCCCCTCCCCAAAGCTCCCGAGCTCTGCCCGTTCCCCCCCCCCCAGCGAGTGCTACCGGGGGTCCCGGCCCGCTGTGGGGGGGGGGGCGCTGGGGGAGCTCTGAGGCACCGGGGACCCCCCCCCGGGACCCCCCCAGGACCACCCCGGGACCCCCCCGGATCAGCCCCGGGACCCCCCCCAAAATCTCCCGAGCTGTGCCGGTTCTCCCCCCCCCCACAGCGAGTCCTACCGGGGGTCCCGGCCCTCTGTGGGGGGGGGCGCTGGGGGGAGCTCTGAGGCACCAGGGACCCCCCCCGGGACCCCTCGGAACCCCCCCAGGACCCCCCCCAGCACCCTCCCGGGACCCCTCAGGACCCCCCCGGGACCCCCCGGGACCCCCCCCCCAAAGCTCCCGAGCTCTGCCGGTTCCCCCCCCCGCAGCGAGTCCTACCGGGGGTCCCGGCCCTCTGCGGGGGGGGGGCGCTGGGGGAGCTGTGAGGCACCGGGACCCCCCCCGGGACCCCCCCAGAACCACCCCGAGACCCCCCCGGATCAGCCCCGGGACACCCCCCCCCAAAAGCTCCCGAGCTCTGCCGGTTCCCCCCCCGCAGCGAGTCCTACCGGGGGGTCCCCGGCCCGCTGTGGGGGGGGGGGGGCGCTGGGGGAGCTCTGAGGCACCGGGACCCCCCCGGGACCCCCCCGGGACCCCTGGGAACCCCCCCAGGACCACCCCGGGACCCCTCGGGATCCCCCCGGGACCCCCCCGGGACCCCCCCCCAGGACCCCCCCAGCACCCTCCCGGGGGTCCCCGCTCTGCCCCATAACGGGGGAAGGGGGGGCCCGGATTCATTCCCCCCCCCCCAAAAACCCCAAATCCCCTCCCCCCTCCCCCGCAGGATTTTTTTTGGGGGGGGGTTCCGTTACCTGCGGGGCCCCCCCGGCCCCGGTGGCGGCGGTGGCGCCCGCTGGGGCTGTCCCTGCGTGTCCCCCCCCCCCACCGTGTGTCCCCCCCCCGGTGTCCCCCCCCCCCCCCCCAGGCCGGGCTCAGCCAATGGCGCCGCTCAGAACTGGGACACGGGGGGGGGAGGGGAGGGGGCGGAGCCTCCCCGCGCGTGTCGCCCCCCCACGCGTGTCCCCTCCCCTCCCCCACCCCCGGCACCACCTGGGGGTCCCCTCCCCCCACCCCCCTCCCCCCCCCACCCCCCCCCCCCCCACGCTCACGTGCGCTGTCCCCGTCCCCACGCGCGTTCCCGGGCGCGTCCCCGCGCGCGCGTGTGCGTGTCCCACCCCCCCCCCCCTCCCCGCAATCCCGGAGCGCGTGCGCGGCGGGCGGGGGTCGCGCACGTGTCGCGACACGCGCGTGCGGGGGAGGGGAGGGGGAGGGGAGGGGAGGGGGGGGGCGGGGCGGCTCCGAGCGTGGGAACCGAGGGGGAGGAGGGGGGGGAGGGGAGGGGAGGGGAGGGGGCCACGCGCGCGCCATCGAACCCCACCCACCCCCCCCCCCAAAATAAACCCCGCCCCCTCTGGGTCACGTGACCGTGGGGAGGGGTCCGCGGGAGTTTTGGGGTCCCGGGGGGGGGTTGGGGGGGGGGTCTCTGGGTTTGGGGGTCCCCGGGGGTCCCCGGGGCGGTGTTGGGGGGGGATCGCTGATCAATGAGCGATCGATGAATTATTGATGATCGACCGCTGAATAATTAACCGGCGGCTCGTTAATTATTGATCCCGGACGAGTCCCGGCTGCTAATGAGGCGTAATTGAGCCCCGGGGGGGCGCGGGGGCGGCCGGGCGTGACCGCGGCACTGCCACCGAGTGTCACTCACAGAGTGTCACACACCGAGTGTCACCGGGTGTCACCGAGTGCCATTGAGTGTCACTCACAGAGTGGCACCGAGTGTCACCGAGTGCCATTGAGTGTCACCGGGTGTCACCAAGTGTCACTCACAGAGTGTCACCGAGTGCCACACACTGAGTGTCACCGAGTGCCATTGAGTGCCACCGAGTGTCACTCACAGAGTGCCACCGAGTGTCACCGGGTGTCACTGAGTGTCACTGAGTGCCACCGAGTGCCACCGGGTGTCACACACTGAGTGTCACCAAGTGCCACCGAGTGCCACTGAGTGCCACCGAGTGCCACCGGCTGTCACACACTGAGTGCCACCGAGAGTCACACACCAAGTGTCACTCACAGAGGGTCACTGAGTGTCACCAAGTGTCACCAAGTGTCACACACTGAGTGTCACTCACAGAGTGTCACACGCCGAGTATCACACACCGAGTGTCACCGAGTGCCACCGAGTGCCACCGAGTGTTACACTGAGTGTCACACACTGAGTGCCACCGAGAGTCACCAAATGTCACTCACAGAGTGCCACCGAGTGCCACTGACCGAGTGTCACCGTGTCCCTCTGCCCGTGTGTCACAACGTCCCCGAGTCCGTGTGTCCCCCTGTCCCCGTGTCCCTCTGTGTGTCCCCGTGTTCCTGTGTCTCCGTGTCTGTGTGTCCTGTGTCCGTGTGTCCCTCTGTCCGTGTTTGCCCCTGTCCCTTTGTCCCTCTGTCCCCATGTCGCCCGTGTCCGTGTGTCCCACTGTCCGCGTGTCCCCCCCGTCCCCGTGTCCCTCTGTGTATCCCTGTCCCCGAGTGTGTCCCCGTGTCCCCGTGTCTGTGTCTCCCATGTCCCCGTGTCCCTGTGTGTCCCTGTGTCCCCCCTGTCCCCATGTCCGTGTGTCCCCCGTGTCCATCCCTGTGTCCGTCTGTGTGTCTCCGTGTCCCCTGTGTCCCCCTGTCCCCATTTGTGTCCCCCCTGTCCCCGTGTCCCCCGTGTCCCCATGTCCGTCCCTGTGTCCCCGTGTCCCTCTGTGTGTCCCCATGTCCGTGTGTCCCCCCTGTCCCCGTGTCCCTCTGTGTGTCCCTGTGTCCCCGTGTCCGTCCCCGTGGCCACCTCTGGGTCAAACTCATTTATTGGGGGGGGCCCCGAGGCCGCCCCCCCCCCCAATTAAATACAAACCGGAGCCGCCCCTCCCCCTCCCCCGCGCCCCCCGCCCCTCCCCCACGCTAGTGCAAACCCCCCGTGACACCGGGGACACCTCGGGGACACCCCGGGGACACCCCGGGGACAGCGGGGGGGGGGCGAGGCGTGTCCCCCCCGAACTCGGGGTCAGTGCAAAGTGAGGTGCCCGCGGCGGGGGCGGGGGCAGTGCAGCGGGGTGGCACCGGGTGACAGCGGGTGACACAGCGGGTGACACAGCGGGTGACACCGTCCCCGGGTCGCGCTGGGACGGGGTGGCACCGTTTTCCCAGCCAGGTCCTGTCCTGGGTGAGGTGACAGCGCTGGGGACGGGCGTGTCCTGGTGTCACACGGGTGTCACACGGGTGTCACACGGGTGTCACACGGGTGTCCTTGTGTCCCTGCAGTGTCCCCTGTAGTGTCCGTGTCGGTGCCAGCTCTCTGTCACCCCATGTGCCCAGTCCGGCAGTGACAATTCCCAGGGGTGACAGTTCCCGGGGTGACAGTTCCCAGAGGTGACAATTGCCGGGGTGACAATTCCTGGGGTGACACATCCTGGCTTGTTCCCAGTTTGGGGTCCCCGAGCCGGTGGTGGCAGCTGTGCCGGGGGTCCCGTGAGGTGGGGACACGTCCTGGTGGCTCCCCAGCGCGGTGACAGCTCCTGTGACAGTGTCCCCAGCCCGGTGACAGTGTCCCCAATGCGGTGACAGCTCCTGTGACAGTGTCCCCAATGCGGTGACAGCTCCTGTGACAGTGTCCCCAGCCCGGTGACAGTGTCCCCAATGCGGTGACAGCTCCCGTGACAGTGTCCCCAACGCGGTGACAGTTCCTGTGACAGTGTCCCCAACGCGGTGACAGTTCCTGTGGGTGTCCCCAATGCGGTGACAGTGTCCCCAACGCGGTGACAGTCCCTGTGGGTGTCCCCAACGCGGTGACAGTTCCTGTGGGTGTCCCCAATGCGGTGACAGTGTCCCCAATGCAGTGACAGTCCCTGTGGGTGTCCCCAATGCGGTGACAGTGTCCCCAATGCGGTGACAGTGTCCCCAATGCAGTGACAGTCCCTGTGGGTGTCCCCAGCCCGCTGTGGGTCCCCGGCCGGGGGTGTGGAGTGGGGGCTGTCACCAGTGCAGGTGACATTGGCCATGCAGGTGACACCGCTGGTGCAGGGGACGCTGGCAGTGCAGGGTCCCCAGCGCTGGGGACACCCCCGGCCATGCAGGTGACAATGTCCTCATGGTGTCCCCAGCATTGGGGACATCCCCGGCCATGCAGGTGACAATGTCCTCATGGTGTCCCCAGCATTGGGGACACTCCTGACCATGCAGGTGACAATGTCCTCGTGGTGTCCCTGGCAGTTGGGGACATCCCTGGCCATGCAGGTGACAATGTCCTCGTGGTGTCCCCAGCATTGGGGACATCCCTGGCCGTGTGCAGGTGACAATGTCCTCGCGGTGTCCCCAGCGCTGGGGACATCCCCGGCCATGCAGGTGACAATGTCCTTGCAGTGTCCCCAGCATTGGGGACATCCCTGGCCGTGCAGGTGACAATGTCCTCGCGGTGTCCCTGGCAGTTGGGGACATCCCCGGCCATGCAGGTGACAATGTCCTCGCGGTGTCCCCAGCATTGGGGACATCCCCGGCCATGCAGGTGACAATGTCCTCGCGGTGTCCCCAGCGCTGGGGGGGTCTCCAGCCGTGCAGGTGACAATGTCCGTGTGAGGGTCCCCAGCCATGGGAGGGTCCCCAAGAGTGGCGCAGGTGACGTCACCCGTGCGGGGAGGGGGGGGTCCCTGTCACCCTCTGCGGGTGACACCTCCGGCGCGCGCTGTGAGGGTCCCCGGCCGTGCAGGTGACACTGTCCTTGTGGGTGTCCCCAAGCCATGGGGGTGACCCCAAGCCATGAGATGTCCCCAAGCCATGGTGTCCCCAAACCATGGGGGTGTCCCCAACCATGGGATGTCCCCAAGCCACAAGGTGACCCCAAGCCATGGAGATGTCTCCAAGCAATGGAGATGTCCCCAAGCCGTGGTGTCCCCAAGCAATGGAGATGTCCCCAAGCCATGGAGATGTCCCCAAGCTGTGGTGTCCCCAAGCCATGGAGATGTCCTCAAGCCACGAGATGTCCCCAAGCCATGGTGTCCCCAAGCCATGGAGATGTCCCCAAGCCGTGGTGTCCTCAAGCCATGGAGATGTCCCCAAGCTGTGGGGATGTCCCCAAGCCGTGGTGTCCCCAAGCCATGGGGGTGTCCTCAAGCCGTGGTGTGCTCCTGGCCGTGGAGATGTCCCCGAGCCACAGGGATGTCCCCAGCCCGGGGGTGTCCCCAGCCCGGGGATGTCCCCAGCCCGGGGATGTCCCCTCCTGTCACCGCAGGGTCCCCTCAGGCCTCGGAGGCCGCCTGGGGTTTCAGCTGCGCCTTCTCCATGGCGGTGCCGTAGGGCCCCGAGCGCTTGAAGAACCCCAGCTGGGGGGGGACGGGGGGGGTCAGGGGGACCCCCAAACCCCCCCGGGACCCCCCAGTGCCCCCCAGTGCCCCCCAAATGCCCCCCGTCACCCCCAGACCCCCCACCGGGTGGAGCCCCCCCAGATCGCTCCGGCCCCACCTCGTAGAGACCCCCAGATCCCCCCGAGCCCCCCCTGAGACACCCAGCCCCCCCAAAGCCTCACCCTGTAGAGACCCCCCGAGCCTCCCTGAGACCCCCAAAAGCCTCCAGACACCCCTGAGCCCCCCCCAGCCACCCCCAAAGCCCCCCAAGCCCCCCCAGTCTCACCTTGTAGAGACCCCCCGAGCCTTCCTGAGCTCCCCCAAAACCCCCCAGCCCCTCAAAGACCCCCCAGGTCCCCCCAAAGCCCCCCCGGCCCCCCCAGGCTGACCTTGTAGAGGCCGTAGCAGAGGAGGCCGAGCAGGAGCAGCCCCAGCAGCACGGCCAGGACCACCACCCAGACCGGGACCCCCCCCGCCCGCCTCGGGCCGCGACCACGACAGCGCCGTCACCACCTGGGGACAGCCACCGTGTCAGCCTGTGCCACCCACAGTGCCACCCACAGTGCCACCCTGTGTCACCCTGTGTCACCCTGTGCCAGCCTGTGCCACCCACAGTGTCACCCTGTGCCACCCTGTGCCACCCACAGTGCCACCCTGTGCCAGCCTGTGCCACCCACAGTGTCACCCTGTGTCACCCTGTGCCACCCACAGTGTCACCCTGTGTCACCCACTGTGTCACCCTGTGCCACCCACAGTGTCACCCTGTGTCACCCTGTGTCACCATGTGCCACCCTGAGTCACCCTGTGCCACCCACAGTGTCACCCTGTGTCACCCTGTGTCACCCACAGTGCCACCCACACCGGGACCCCCCCGCCCGCCTCGGGCCGCGACCACGACAGCGCTGTCACCACCTGGGGACAGCCACCGTGTCACCCTGTGCCACCCTCTGCCACCCACAGTGTCACCCACAGCGTCACCCTATGCCACCCCGTGCCACCCACAGTGCCACCCACACCGGGACCTCCCTGCCCGCCTCAGGCCGCGACCACGACAGCACTGTCACCACCTGGGGACAGCCACGGTGTCACCCTGTGTCACCCAGTGTCACCCTGCATCACCCAGTGCCACCCACTGTGTCAACCTGCGTCACCCTGTGTCACCCTGTGCCAGCCTGTGCCACCCTGTGTCACCCACTGTGTCACCCTGTGTCACCCACAGTGCCACCCACACTGGGACCCCCCCTGCCCGCCTCAGGCTGTGACCACGACAGCGCTGTCACCACCTGGGGACAGCCACGGTGTCACCCTGTGCCACCCAGTGCCAGCCTGTGTCACCCTGTGTCACCCTGTGCCACCCACTGTGTCCCCTGTGTCACCCACGGTGTCACCCTGTGTCATCCTGTGTCACCCTGTGCCACCCCCTGCCACTCACAGTCTCACCCACAGTGTCACCCACTGTGTCACCCACAGTGCCACCCTGTGTCATCCTGGGCCACCCTGTGTCACACTGGGACCCCCCTGCCTGCCTCAGGCTGTGACCATGACAGCGCTGTCACCACCTGGGGACAGGCCCCATGTCACCCACAGTGCCACCCTGTGTCACCCACAGTGTCACCCACCACAGGACCTCCCTGCCAGCCTCGCGCCAGCTCTGTCACCTCCTGCCACCGCAGAGCTCGGTGCCACCCACGGCGTCACCCCAAACAGCCCGGTGTCCCCAGTGTCCCCAGTGTCCCCATGTCCCACCGGTGTCCCTGGTGTCCCTGGTGTCCCCCATGTCCCCCATGTCCTCCATGTCCCCCGGTGTCCCCGGTGTTCCCATGTCCCCCGGTGTCCCCATGCCCCCCCGGTGTCCCCGGTGTCCCCCATGTCCCCCATGTCCCCCATGCCCCACCGGTGTCCCCATGTCCCCCATGTCCCCCCGTGCCTCCCCGGTGTCCCCGGTGTCCCCGGTGTCCCCATGTCCCCCATGTCCCCCATGTCCCCCGTGCCCCCCCGGTGTCCCCGGTGTCCCCGGTGTCACCTGCAGGCGGTGCCGTGGGTAGGCCTCGGGCCGCACGCGGTACGGGAGCTGCAGCACCCGGAACTCGGCGTCACAGCGCAGGGACAGCGCGCCCGCCTCCCGCTGGGACACGGGGGGGGACACGGAGGGGACAGGGAGGGGACACCGCGTCAGTGCCACCGGGACACACAGGGGACACGGAGGGGACACGGGGAGGACATCGTGTCAGTGCCACCAGGACACATAGGGGACACACCCAGGGCCACTCCTGGGGAATTCCAGGGGGTCCCGGGGTGTTTCTGGAGTCCCCGGGGGTGTTTTTGGGGGTCCTGGGTGAGTTTTGGGGGTCCCGGGGGTGTTTTTGGGGTCTCCAGGATGTTTGGGGGTTCCCAGGGCTGTTTTTGGGGTCCCCAGGATGTTTGGGGGTTCCCAGGGGTGTTTTTGGGGTCCCCAGGATGTTTTGGGGATCCCGGGGGGGTTCCCGGGGGTGTTTTTGGGGTCCCCAGGATGTTTTAGGGGTTCCCGGGGCTGTTTTTTGGGTCCCCAGGATGTTTTGGGGTCCCAGGGGTGTTTTTGGGGTCCCCAGGGTGTCGGGGGTCTCACCTGGCGCAGGGGGGGGGTCCGCAGGCGGAAGGTCAGGCGCAGGCTGACGCGCTGCTGCCGCTCCAGCCCCCCCGAGGGGCAGCTCAGCCGGAAGCACTCGGCCTCGGGACAGCCCTGCCAGCCGGGGTCAGCGCGGGGTCAGCGCGGGGTCACCCACGGGTCACCCCAGGGTCACCTCGGGTCACCCATGGGTCACCTCTGGTCACCCACGGGTCACCTCGGGTCACCATGGGTCACCCATGGGTCACCTCTGGTCACCCACAGGTCACCCCGGGGTCACCTTGGGTCACCCATGGGTCACCTCGAGTCACCTTGGGTCACTCATGGGTCACCTTGTGTCACCTTGTGTCACCTTAGGTCACCTCGGGTCACTCATGGGTCACCCCGGGGTCACCCATGGGTCACCTCGGGTCACCCCGGAGTCAACCACGGGTCACCATGGGTCACCATGGGTCACCTTAGGTCACCCATGGGTCACTCACGGGTCACCTTAGGTCACCCATGGGTCACTCACAGGTCGCCTCGGGTCACCCTCAGGTCACCTTGGGTCACCATGGGTCACTCGGGTCACCTCGGGTCACCCTCGGGTCACCCTCAGGTCACCCCTGGGTCATCCCCTGTCACTGCTGGTCACCCTCAGTCACCCCCTGGTCACCCTCGGGTCACCTCAAGTCACCCCCGGTCACCGCCCTGCCACCCCCCCGGTGTGCCCCCCACCTTGGGGACAGCCCCAGGGGTGTGCAGGGGACATTGGCACTCCCCAGGCTGTCCCCGCTGTCCCCCCCCCCACCCTGGGGACAGTGGCACTCACCAGGCTGTCCCCCCGCCCTGGGGACAGTGGCACTCACCAGGCTGTCCCCGCTGTCCCCTCCCCACCCTGGGGACAGTGGCACTCACCAGGCTGTCCCCGCTGTCCCCCCACCCTGGGGACAGTGGCACTCACCAGGCTGTCCCCGCTGTCCCCCCCCACCCCACCCTGGGGACAGTGGCACTCACCAGGCTGTCCCCGCTGTCCCCCCACCCTGGGGACAGTGGCACTCACCAGGCTGTCCCCCCACCCTGGGGACAGTGGCACTCACCAGGCTGTCCCCGCTGTCCCCCGCCGTGTCCCGGCGCCGCAGGACGTGTGGCCCGGGGCTGGGCTCCTGCTCCAGCTGAGGGGACAGAGGGGACAGCGCTGGGGACAGCCCCGCGCCGCCACCCCGGCCACCCCCGATGTCCCCGGTGCCACCTGATGTCTCCAGTGCCACCAATGTCCCCAGTGTCCCTGGTGTCCCCAGTGTCCCTCCTGTCCCCAATGTCCCCATTATCCCCAGTATCCCCACTGTCCCCAATGTCCCCCTGTCCCCGTGTCCCCAATGTCCCCATTGCCCCCAATGCCCCACTGTCCCCATTGTCCCCACTGTCCCTAATGTTCCCATTGTCCCCATTGTCCCCATGTCCCCATTATCCTCAATGTCCTCAATGTCCCCATTGTCCCCATAGACCCCATTGTCCCCCCTGTCCCCAATGTCCCCGTGTCCCCCTGTCCTGGTGTCTCCAATGTCCCTGTGTCCCTCACAATCCCCCCGTCCCATTGTCCCCATTATCCCCCTGTCCCCAATGTCCCCAGTGTCCCCAATGTCCCCCTGTCCCCATTGCCCCCATTGTCCCCAGTATCCCCAATGTCCCCATTGTCCTCCAATGCCCCCCTGTCCCCATTGCCCCCATTGTCCCCAATGTCCCCAATGTCCCCATTGTCCCCAATGTCCCCACTGTCCCCATGTCCCCATTATCCTCAATGTCCCCAACGTCCCCAATGTCTCCGTCACCCCTGTCCCCCCTGTCCCCAATGTCCCCAGTATCCCCAATGTCCCCACTGTCCCCAATGTCCCCCATGTCCCCAATGTCCCCCATGTCTTCAATGTCCCCAGTATCCCCAATGTCCCCAATGTCCCCGTTGTCCCCCCTGTCCCCCCTGTCCCCAATGTCCCCAGTATCCCCACTGTCCCCATTGTCCCCAATGTCCCCACTGTCCCCAATGTCTCCGTTGTCCCCCCTGCCCCCAATGTCCCCAGTATCCCCAGTGTCCCCCCTGTCCCCAATGTCCCCAATGTCCCCAGTATCCCCACTGTCCCCATTGTCCCCAATGTCCCCTGTCCCCATTGCCCCCATTGTCCCCAATGTCCCCAATGTCCCCATTGTCCCCAATGTCCCCACTGTCCCCATGTCCCCATTGCCCCCATTGTCCCCAATGTCCCCATTGTCCTCCAATGCCCCCTTGTCCCCATTGCCCCCATTGCCCCCATTGTCCCCATTGTCCCCAATGTCCCCACTGTCCCCAATGTCTCTGTTGTCCCCCCTGCCCCCAATGTCCCCAGTATCCCCAGTGTCCCCCCTGTCCCCAATGTCCCCAATGTCCCCAGTATCCCCACTGTCCCCATTGTCCCCAATGTCCCCAATGTCCCCCGTGTCCCTGTCCCCCGTGTCCCCGTACCAGGCGCAGGGGGTCGGCGCCGTGGCTGGCCGAGCAGTTGTGCAGCCCCGAGTGGCCGGTGAGGTAGAGCAGGGGGTGGCCGCGGTGGCCCAGGGGACAGCTCAGCTCCAGCGTGCCCTGGCTGATGGCGCTGGGACCCTCGTTCACCACCTGGGGACACGCGGGGACACGCGGGGGGACACCCCCGGGGCACGGGGTCAGCACCGGGGGACACCCAGGGGATGGGCACGGGGGGGACATCGGGGATTTGGGGACAGGGGGACCCCGGGAAAAGGGACATGGGGACCCCCAGGGTTGGGGACATGGGGACAATGGGTTCCTTTGTGTCCCCTCACGGTTGGGGACATGGGGACCCCAGGAAAAGGGACACAGGGACCCCGGGATTAGGGACATGGGGACAATGGGGACATTGGTGTCCCCAGTGTTGGGGACACAGGGACCCAGGGTTGGGGACACAGGAACCCCAAGATAAGGGACATGGGGACCCCAGGAAAAGGGGCATGGGGACAATGGGGACATTGGTGTCCCCGCGTTTGGGGACACGGGGACCCCAGGATAAGGGACATGGGGACCCAGGGCTGGGGACAGGGGACCCCAAGTTGGGGACATGGTGACCCAGGGGTTGTGGACAGGGGGACAATGGGGACATTGCTGTCCCCCCGGGGCTGGGGACATGGGGACATTGGTGTCCCCAGGACTGGGGACAGGGGACCCCAGGATAAGGGACACAGGGACCCCGGGATTAGGGACATGGGGACAATGGGGACATTGGTGTCCCCAGTGTTGGGGACACAGGGACCCAGGGTTGGGGACACAGGAACCCCAAGATAAGGGACATGGGACCCCAGGAAAAGGGACATGGGGACAATGGGGACATTGGTGTCCCCGCGTTTGGGGACACGGGGACCCCAGGAAAAGGGACACAGGGACGCCGGGATTTAGGGACATTGGGACAATGGAGACATTGGTGTCCTCAGGGGTGGGGACACAGGGCCACAGGGTTGGGGACATGGGGACCCCAGGAAAAGGGACATGGGGACTGCCAGGCTGGGGACAGGGAACCCCAGGTTGGGGACACGGGGACAATGGGGACATTGGTGTCCCCGGGGTTGGGGACATGGGGACCATGGGATTGGGGACATGGGGACCACGGGTTCATCGGTGTCCCCGGGGTTGGGGACATTGGTGTCCCCGGCGCTGTCCCCCACCTCGTAGACGTGCTCCACGGGCGGGCTCAGGTCCTGCAGCCGCTGGGGGGCTCGGGTCCCCACCCCCCCTCGGGGATGGTGACAACGTCGGGCCGGGACACCCTGAGGGGACACCCGGGGGGGTCAGCACCGTGCCTGTCCCCCCCGTGTCCCCTCCGTGTCCCCCCCGTGTCCCCCCCGTGTCCCCTCTGTCCCTCACCCCAAGACGGACCCGGGGTGGGAGGGGCGACAGCTGCCAGGGCCAGCGCAGTGTCCCCTCTGTCCCCTCTGTCCCCTCAGTGTCCCCTCGCTGTCCCTCTGTCCCCTCAGTGTGCCCTCACTGTCCCACCTCTGTCCCCTCTCTGTCCCCTCTCTGTCCCCTCTGTCCCCTCTCTGTCCCCTCAGTGTCCCCTCTCTGTCCCCTCGCTGTCCCACCTCTGTCCCCTCTCTGTCCCCTCAGTGTCCCCTCTCTGTCCCCTCACTGTCCCTTCTCTGTCCCCTCTCTGTCCCCTCTGTCTCTGCTGTCCCCATGTCCCCTCTGTCCCCTCTCTGTCCCCTCAGTGTCCCCTCTCTGTCCCCTCGCTGTCCCTCTCTGTCCCCTCTCTGTCCCCTCTGTCTCTGCTGTCCCCATGTCCCCTCTGTCCCCTCTCTGTCCCCTCAGTGTCCTCTCTCTGTCCCCTCGCTGTCCCTCTCTGTCCCCTCTCTGTCCCCTCTGTCTCTGCTGTCCCCATGTCCCTCTGTCCCCTCTCTGTCCCCTCAGTGTCCCCTCAGTGTCCCCTCTCTGTCCCCTCTCTGTCCCCTCGCTGTCCCCTCGCTGTCCCCTCGCTGTCCCCTCTCTGTCCCCTCTCTGTCCCCTCGCTGTCCCCTCCCTGTCCCTCTGTCCCTGTGTCCCTGTGTCACTCACCCCAGCACGGACACTCTGGTCGCCGCCCGCACCGCCAGCGCCACCGGCACCAGGGGGCTCTGGGAGTTGTTGGCGTTCTTGCTGCGGGGGGGGCGGGGGGGTCACGGCCCGGAGCCCCCCGGGACCCCCCCGGGGACACCCCTGGGACCCCCCCGGGGACACCCCTGGGACCCCCCTGGGACACCCCCCGGGATCCCCTGGGGACACCCCTGGGACCCCCCTGGGACCCCCCCGGGGACACCCTCGGGACCCCCTGGGGACACCCTGGGGACCCCCCCAATGCCCCGATCTGGGGGCCCCGGACCCCCCTTGACCCCCCCAAACCCCAAACTGGGGGTCCCGGATGCCCCTTGACCCCCCCCAACCCAACCTGGGGGTGCCGGACCCCCCCTTTTTCCCGCCAAACTGGGGGTGCCAGACCCCCCTCGACCCCCCCAAACCCCAAACTGGGGGTCCCAAGCCCCCCTTGACCCCCCCAATGCCCCAATCTGGGGGTCCCAGACCTTCCCCGTACCCCCCACCCAAAATGGGGGTCCCAGATCTCCCCCCGTGCCTCCCAAACTGGTGGTGCCAGACCCCCCGCAAGCCCCAAACTGGGGGTCCCAGGCCCCCCTTGACCCCCCAATGCCCCAATCTGGGGGTCCCAGGCCCCCCTTGACCCCCCCCCAACCCAATCTGGGGGTCCCAGACCCTCCCCGTGCCCCCCCAAACCCCAAACTGGGGGTCCCAGGCCCCCCTCGACCCCCCCCAATGCTCCGATCTGGGGGTCCCAGACCCTCTCTGTGCCCCCCCAAGCCCCCCCCAGCTCCATCCTGGGGGGGTCCCCGAGCCTGGGGGTGTCCCTGAGCCTGGGGGGGTCCCGGCGCCCCCCCCTCCCCACCTGCGGATCTGCAGCTCGAAGCGGACGCTGCCCCCGCTGCTGTCGCTCAGGTGGGGGATGGTGAAGCGCAGCCCCCCCCAGATCTGGGCACGGGGACACCGAGGGGGGGGGCGGGGGTCACACCGGGACCGCCCCCCACCAAAAAAAAATTCCCAAATCCCCCGTCCCCTAAAAATCCCCAAATCCACCCCGAAAATTCCCAAATCCACCCCAAAAATCGCCAAAATCCCCCCCCAAAAATCCCCAAATCCCCCCCAAAAAATCCCCAAATCCACCCCGAAAAATCCACAAATCCCCACCCCCAAAAAATCCTCAAATCCACCCCGAAAAAATCCCAAATCCACCCCAAAAATTCCCAAAATCCCCCCCCAAAAAATCCCCAAATCCCCCCCGAAAAAATCCCCAGATCCACCCCAAAAAATTCCCCAATCCCCCCTCAAAAATCCCCAAATCCCCCCAAAAAAATCCACAAATCCACCCCCAAAAAATCCCCAAATCCCCCCCCAAAAAATCCCCAAATCCCCCCCAAACTCCCCCAGCACCCCCAAAATTCCCTTCCTAAATCCCCCCTCAACCCCCCCCGCCTTTCCCCCGGACCCCCAAAATCCCCCCAGACCCCAAAATCCCCCCCCAACCCCCCTTGAGCCCCCCCAAATTCCCTTCCCAGCCCCTCAAACCCCCCCAAATCCCCCCCGAACCCCCCAAATTCCCTTCCCAACCCACCTCAGCCCCCCCGAAATCCCCCCCAGACCCCCAATCCCCCCAATCTCCCCAAATCCCCCTAAGCCCCCCCAAATTCCCTCCCCAAAACCCCCCAGCCCCCCCAAATCCCCCCCCGAGCCCCCTCAATCCCCTCCCAACACCTCCAGCCCCCCCAAATTCCCTTTCCAAACCCCTCAAGTCCCCCCCAGGCCCCCAAATCCCCCCTGAGCCCCCCCAAATTCCCTTCCCAACCCCCTCAGCCCCCCCAAAATATCCCCCAGCCCCCCCAAATCTCCCCCCGAGCCCCCCCCAGCCCCCCACTCACGCTGGCCCCCGCCTTCATGGGGTTGCCCAGGTCGCAGACCAGGGGCTGGAGCCGTTGCCCTCCCCCAGCTCACAGCTCAGCGCCGAGAAATTCTGGGGAGGGGGCGGCGGGGGGGGGCGGGGGGGGGTCAGAGGTGGTGACCCCTCCCCCCCCTTCCCCCCCCGGTTCACCCCCTCCTCCCCACAGCCGGGAGCCCCCAGCCCCGTATTTGGGGTGAACCCCCCCAGGCCAGGACCCCTCCTCTGCCCCCCCCCCCCCAATCCCGGGGTGCCCCCCAAAGCGACCCTGACCCCCCCCCCATAATTGAAGAGCCCCCCCAGGCACATCTGACCCCCCCCAAACCCCCTCCCCAATACCTGTGTGCCCCCCCCAAGCCCCCCCCAGTGACTCCCCCCATAAGTGGGGGCACTCCCTGAGCCCCCCCCAGTCCCGGGGTGCCCCCCCAGCCCCCTCCCCATCCTGGGGGTGCCCCCAGAAACCCCCCCCCAGTGACCCCCCAGCCTCTGTGTGCCCCCCCAGCCCCTCCCCACTCCGGGGGTGTCTCCCCAAGCCCCCCCAAACCCCCCCAGTGACTCCCCCCCATAACTGAGGACACCCCCTGAGCGCCCCCAACCCCCTCCCCACTCTGGAGGCGCCCCCCCAAACCCCCCAAGCCCCCCCAGTGACGCCCCCCCCAGCCCCAGGGTGCCCCCCAAGCCCCCTCAGTGACTCCCCCCCATAACTGGGGACACCCCATGACCCCCCCTAGCCCCGGGTGCCCCCCCAGCCCCCTCCCCACTCCGGGGGTGCCCCCCCAACACCCTCCTCATCACAGGAGGTGCCCCCCCAAGCCCCCCCAGTGACCCCCCCCAGCCTCTGTGTGCCCCCCCAGCCCCCTCCCACTCTGGGGGTGTCTCCCAAGCCCCCCTAAACCCCCCAAGTCCCCGCCAGTGACTCCTCCCATAACTGGGGACACCCCCTGAGCCCCCCCTCAGTCCAGGGTGCCTCCCCAGCCCCCTCCCCACTGTGGGGGTGCCCCCCCAAACCCCCCTAAACCCCCCCAAGCCCCCCCCCAGTGACTCCCCCCATAACTGAGAACACCCCCTGAGCCCCCCAAGCCCCCTCCCCACTGCGGGGATGCCCCCCAAACCCCCCCAAGCCCCCCCCCAGTGACTCCCCCATAACTGGGGACACCTCCCTGAGCCCCCCAGTCCCGGGGTGCCCCCCAGTGACACCCCCCCCCAGCCCCGGGGTGTCCCCCAGCCCCCTCCCCACTGTGGCGGTGCCCCCCCAAACCCCCCAAACCCCCCAACCCCCCCCCCCAGTGACTCCGCCATAACTGGAGACACCTCCCTGAGCCCCCCAGTCCCAGGGTGCCCCCCCCAAGACCCCAATGACTCCCCCCATAACTGGGGACACCCCATGACCCCCCCCCAGTCCGGGGGTGCCCCCCCAGCCCCCTGCCCCCCCCGGGCGCCCCCCCCTCACCCCGTGGGGCCGCAGCACCCCGAGTAGAGCGCGCCCGGGGGGGGCCGCAGGTGCAGCTCGGCCTCGTAGGCCCCCCCCTCGCCCAGGTTCCGCGCGTGGAAGGTCAGGTTGAGGCTGTTCCTGTCCCCCAGGAACACCGCCCGCCGGTCCCTGGGGGGGACACGGGGGACACCTCAGGGACAGGGACAGGGACAGGGACAGGGGACACCTTGGGGACACCCCGGGGACACCCGGGGACACCTCAGGGACAGGGATGGGGACAGGGACAGGGACAGGGACACCTCAGGGACAGCGCGGGGACAAGGACAGGGATGGGGACAGGGACAGCGTGGGGACACCTCAGGGACAAGGACGGGGACAGGGACAGGGACACCCTGGGGACACCCGGGGGACAGCGCGGGGACACCTCAGGGACAGCGTGGGGACACTTCAGGGACAAGGACGGGGACAGGGACAGGGACGGGGACACCCTTGGGACACCCCGGGGACAGCACGGGGACAGTGACAGGGACGTGGGGACAGGGACGGGGACACTCTGGGGACACCCCAGGGACAGCGTGGGGACAGGGACAGGGACAGGGACAGGGCAGGGATGTGGGGACAGGGACAGGGACACCCTGGGGACACCCCGGGGACAACACGGGGACAGTGACAGGGACAGGGCAGGGACGTAGGGACAGGGACAGGGACACCCTGGGGACACCCTGGGGACACCCCGGGGACAGCACGGGGACAGTGTGGGGACATGGGGACAGGGATGGGGACAGGGACAGGGACAGGGACAGGGACGGGGTGGGGATGTGGAGACAGTGACGGGGACACCCCTGGGGACAGCGCAGGGACATGGGGAAGTGACAGGGACACCTCAGGGACATCCTGGGGACAATGACAGGGACAGGGACACCCCCAGGGACACGGCCTGGCTGTCCCTGGGGAGGGGACATTGCGGTGACATCTGGACACCCCCAGGGCCACCCCTTGGGGATCCCAGGCACGGCCACCCCTGCCCTGTCCCCCAGTGTCCCCCCCATCCCAAGTGTCCCCCCCTGTCCCCAGTGTCCCCCCTGTCCCCCCCGTCCCCAGTGTCCCCCCCTGTCCCCAGTGTCCCCCCTGTCCCCCCCGTCCCCAGTGTCCCCCCCTGTCCCCAGTGTCCCCCCTGTCCCCCCCTGTCCCCCCCTGTCCCCCCCTGTCCCCCAGTGTCCCCCCCTGTCCCCAGTGTCCCCCCCCTTACGCGGTGGCCTCGAGGTGCAGGTCGGGGACACAGACGTTGTCCTCGCCGCAGTCCAGCTGGATGTGGGCCTGGGGACATTGGGGACATTGGGGACATCAGCGGGGTGAGGGGGGACATTGGGACAGAGGGGACACTGGGGTGACACAGGTGACACAGAGGTGACACAGAAGTGACACAGGTGACACAGGTGACACAGGTGACACACAGGTGACAGAGGTGACACAGAGGTGACACTCAGGTGACACACAGGTGACACAGAGGTGACACAGGTGACTGACATACAGGTGACACAGAGGTGACACAGGTGACACACAGGTGACAGGTGACACAGAGGTGACACAGAGATGACACACAGGTGACACAGGTGACACAGAGGTGACACAGGTGACACAGGTGACACAGAGATGACACACAGGTGACACTCAGGTGACACAGGTAACACAGGTGACACTCAGGTGACACAGGTGACACAGGTGACACACAGGTGACACAGGTGACACACAGGTGACACTCAGGTGACATTCAGGTGACACACAGGTGACACAGGTGACACACAGGTGACACTCAGGTGACATTCAGGTGACACAGGTGACACAGAGGTGACACAGAGGTGACACAGGTGACACACAGGTGACACTCAGGTGACATTCAGGTGACACAGGTGACACAGGTGACACAGAGATGACACACAGGTGACACAGGGTAACACAGGTGACACAGGTGACACTCAGGTGACACTGGGGTGACACAGGTAACACAGGTGACACACAGGTGACACAGGTGTGACACAGGTGACACACAGGTGACACAGGTGACACTCAGGTGACACAGGTGACACAGGTGACACACAGGTGACACTCAGGTGACACGGGCGGTACCTTGGCCTCCAGGCGCGTGCGCGTGGCCGGCGCCAGCAGCGGGGCCAGCCCGGGCGGGGGAGGGGACGCGGCCGCGTCCAGCGCCAGGCTCAGGGACACCGGGATGGGGGACAGCTTGTCCCGGAACTCGGACTCGTTCTGGGGACACCGCGGGGACACCGTGGGGACACCAAGGGGACACCGCGGGGACACCATGGGGACACCATGGGGACATGGAGACACCACGGGGACACCGCAGGGACATGGGGACACCGCGGGGACACCGTGGGGACATGGGGACACCACGGGGACACCACGGGGACACCGTGGGGACAGCGCTGGGACACCGCGGGGACACCGTGGGGACACCGCAGGGACATGGGGACACCACGGAGACACCGTGGGGACATGGGGACACCGTGGGGACAGCGTGGGGACAGTGCGGGGACACCGCGGGGACACCGTGGGGACACCATGGGGACACCGCGGGGACACGGCCAGGGTGGGCAGGGGGTCCCCGAGGTGACACCCGGGGCTCCCAGGGGTGACAGGGAGGTGACACCGGGGGAACCCCCCAGAGGATCCGGGGACTCCCCAGAGTGACACGGGGGGGGTGACATCGGGGCTCCCAGGGGTGCCCCGGGGCAGTTTTTGGGGTCCCAGGGCAGTTTTTGGGGCAGTTTGGGGGTCCCAGGGCAGATTTTGGGGGTCCTGGGGCAGTTTTGGGGTCCCGGGGCAGTTTTTGGGGGTCCCGGGGCAGTTTTGGGGTCCCGGGCAGTTTTGGGGGGTCCCAGGGCAGTTTTTGGGGGTCCCGGGGCAGTTTTGGGGCAGTTTTGGGGGTCCCGGGGCAGTTTTGGGGGTCCCAGGGCAGTTTTTGGGGTCCCAGGGCAGTTTTGGGGGTCCCAGGGCAGTTTCGGGGGTCCCGGGGCAGTTTTGAGGGTCCCGGGGCAGTTTTTGGGGGTCCCGGGGCAGTTTTGGGGTCCCGGGGCAGTTTTGGGGGGTCCCAGGGCAGTTTTTGGGGGTCCCGGGGCAGTTTTGGGGCAGTTTTGGGGGTCCCGGGGCAGTTTTGGGGGTCCCAGGGCAGTTTTTGGGGTCCCGGGGCAGTGTTTGGGGTCCCAGGGCAGTTTTTGGGGGTCCCGGGGCAGTTTTGGGGGGTCCCGGGGCAGTTTTGGGGGTCCCAGGGCAGTTTTGGGGTCCCAGGGCAGTTTTTGGGGTCCCCCCTTACCCGCAGGAAGACCCCCAGGGTCCGGCAGCGGGGGGCGCCCCCGTTGGGCACCTCCAGGCTGAGGTTCCGGGTGGGGAGGGGGGCGCCCCCCCCGCGCCCCCCCCCAGGAACAGCGCGCGCCGCGCCCCCCCCCGCCTTGGCCCCGTCCACGCTCAGCTCCAGCGCCAGCCCTGGGGACACCGAGGGACATCGAGGGGACATCGAGGGGACATCGAGGGGACACATCAGCCACAGCCCCTGCGGCCCCGCCCCGCCCCCTTGGGGACACGGGGACACTTCGGGGACAGGTGCGTGTCCCCCCCCGGGGTGTCCCCATTTGTCCCTCTCATGTCCCTGTGTCCCCACCCCCCCCCCGGATGTCCCCTGTCTGTCCCCTCCATGGCCCCTCCCTGCCCGATGTCCCCTGTCCTTGTCCCCCACAATGTCCCCTCTCCCCCCAATGTCCCTGTGTCACCCCCCGATGTCCCCTCCCCCCCGATGTCCCCTGTCCTTGTCCCCTCCCCTTGTCCCCCTGATCTCCCCCGCCCCCCCATGTCCCTTCTCCCCACCCCAATGTCCCCCCAATGTCCCCTCTCACCCCCAATGTCCCCTGTCCTTCTCCCCCGCGATGTCCCCTGTCCCCCCTGATGTCCCCCCAATGTCCCCTGTCCCCCCCGATGTCCCCTCACCGATGGGCCCGGGCAGGTGCCGTCCCGAGGCGTTGAGGCAGAAGGTGACATTGATGCTGAGGGTGGGGACACGGAGGTGGCACCGTCAGACCCCTCCCCCCCCCGCCACCCCGTGTGTCCCCTCAGTGTCCCCGTCCCCACCCCTGACTGTCCCCAGCACTGTCCCCAGCTCTGTGTCCCCCCAGCACGGACGCACAGGGACCCCCCCCGCCCCCAGTGTCCCCAGTTCCCCCCAAAGTGTCCCCAGCGCTCTGTCCCCCGTGTCCCTGGGACCCGGTGTCACCTCCAGTGTCCCTCATCCCCTCTCCCACTGTCCCCTGGCTGTCCCCTCCCTGTCACCTCCCTGTCCATACTGTCCCCACTGTCCCCTGGCTGTCCCCCCACTGTTCCCTCCCTGTCCCCACTGTCTTCTCCCTGTCCCCTCCCTGTCCCCTCCCTGTCCCCTCCCTGTTCCCTCCCTGTCCCCAGGCTGTCCCCTCCCTGTCCCCTCCCTGTCCCCTCGCTCTCCCCAGGCTGTCCCCTCCCTGTCCCCTCCCTGTCCCCTCGCTCTCCCCAGGCTGTCCCCCGGCTGTCCCCTCCCTGTCCCCTCGCTGTCCCCCTCGCTGTCCCCGGCTGTCCCCGCTGTCACCCACCAGGACACGTGCTGCCCGCTCCCCGGCAGGACGCAGCCGCGCTCCTCGGGGTTGAACATGGAGGGGACAACAGCCAGGGTGGCGCTGGCGTGGACAATGGGGCGGCCCCTGGGGGGGACAGAGGGTCAGGGACCCCCCCGGGGGGACAGAGGGGACAGAGGGGACAGAGGGGACAGAGGGACAGAGGGACAGAGGGACAGAGGGGACATGGGGACAGAGGGACATGGGACAGAGGGGACAGAGGGACAGAGGGACAGAGGGACAGAGGGACAGGGGGACAGAGGGGACAGAGAGACAGAGGGGACAGAGGGGACAGAGGGGACAGAGGGGACAGAGGGACAGAGGGACAGAGGGACAGAGGGGACATGGGGACAGAGGGACAGAGGGACAGAGGGACAGAGGGGACAGAGGGGACAGGGGGACAGAGGGACAGAGAGACAGAGGGGACAGAGGGACAAAGGGGACAGAGGGGACAGAGGGGACATGGGGACACTCACCTGTAAACCGCCACTGTGTCCGCCCCAAAGGCGCCGACCAGGAGATCTGTGGGGACAGGGGGGTCACTGGGGGGGACAGGGACAGGGACAGGGGACAGGGACAGAGGGACGGGGGGACAAAGGGACACAGGGACACAGGGACAGGGACAGGGGTGGCAGAAGGAGGCGCTGGGAATGGGGATGACGGGGGGACACCAGGGAGTGACAGAGGTGACACGGGGGGGGGTGACACAGGGTGACACTGGGTGGCAGGGGTGACATGGTTGGTGACACGGTGACACAGGTGACACAGGGTAACACGGGTGACACACAGGTGACACACAGGTGACCCCCAGGTGCCCCCCAGCTGAGACAGGGTGCCCCAGGTGACATGGTAGGTGCCCCCCAGGTGACCCCCAGGTGACAGGGTAGGTGACACACAGGTGCCCCAGGTGACCCAGGTGACACAGGGTGACACAGGATGACACAGTAGGTGACACACAGGGTGACACAGGGGGTGACACAGGTAACACAGGTAACAGGTGCCCCCCAGGTGCCCCCCAGGTGCCCCAGGTGACACGGTAGGTGACACACAGGTGCCCCAGGTGACTCCCAGGTGCCCCCCAGGTGCCCCAGGTGACACAGGGTGACACAGTAGGTGACACACGGGGTGACACAGGTGCCCAGTTGCCCCCAGGTGCCCCCCAGGTGCCCCAGGTAACAGGGCAGGTGCCCCCCAGGTGCCCCCCCAGGTGCCCCCCAGGCCCCCCCCAGGTGCCCCCCAGGTGCCCCCCCAGGTGCCCCCCAGGCCCCCCCCAGTTGCCCCCCAGTTACCCCCAGGTGCCCCCCAGGTGCCCCCCAGGCCCCCCCCAGTTGCCCCCCAGTTACCCCCAGTTGCCCCCCAGTTACCCCCAGGTGCCCCCCAGGTACTCCCCAGGAGCCCCCCAGTTGCCCCCAGGTGACCCCCAGGTGCCCCCAGGTGCCCCCCAGGTGCCCCAGGTAACAGGGTAGGTGCCCCCCAGTTGCCCCATGTCCCCCCCATGTCCCCCCCAGGTGCCCCCAGGCCCCCCTCACCTGGGTAGCCATTGCCCCAGGTACCCCATGTCCCCCCCAGTTGCCCCCAGGTGCCCCCCAGGAGCCCCCCAGTTGCCCCAGGTACCCCCCAGGTGCTCTCAGTTGCCCCAGTTGCCCCCAGTTGCCCCCAGTTGCCCCCATGTCCCCCCCAGGCCTCCCTCACCTGGGTAGCCATTGCCCCAGGTACCCCATGTCCCCCCCAGGTGCCCCCCCCGGCCCCCCTCACCTGGGTAGCCGTTGCCGTCCAGGTCCCGGGCCCCTCGCAGGGCGGCCCCGAAGAAGTCGGGCTGTGCCCGGGGCGCCCCCAGCCCCCGCAGCAGCTGCGCCGGGCGGGGCCGCAGCCCCGAGCCCCCCCCCCGGAAGATGAACACGAGCCCCCGGCGCCCCTCGGCCCCCAGCGGGGCCCCCACGGCCACGTCTGCACGGGGGGGGGAGGGGAGGGGGGGGTCAGAGGGGGGAGGGGGAGACCCCAAAACCCACCCCCAAAAATCCCCTCCGAAAAAAACCCGAAATCCCACAGAGCCTGGACACCCCCCCCAAAAATTCCCCAAAAATTCTCCAAAAATCCTTCTAAAAATTCCCCCAAAAATCCCCCAAAATATCCCCCCAAAAATCCCCCCCAAAATCCCCCAAAAATTCCCCCAAACCCCCCAAAAATCCCCCCCGAAAAACCCCAAATCCCACAGAGCCTGGACACCCCAAAAATTCTCCAAAAATTCCCCCAAAAATCCCCCAAAAATTCCCAAAAAATCCCCCCAAAAATCCCCCCAAAAATTCCCCAAAAATCCCTCCAAAAATCCCCCCAAAAATTCCCAAAAAATCCCCCCAAAAATCCCCCCAAAAATTCCCCAAAAATCCCTCCAAAAATACCCCCAAAAATTCCCAAAAAATCCCCCCAAAAATCCCCCCAAAAATTCCCCAAAAAATCCCTCCAAAAATTCCCCAAAAATCCCTCCAAAAATTCCCCAAAAATTCCCAAAAAATCCCCCCAAAAATCCCCCCAAAAATTCCCCAAAAATCCCTCAAAAATCCCCCCAAAAATTCCAAAAAAATCCCCCCAAAAATCCCCCCAAAAATTCCCCAAAAATCCCCCCCCAAATCCCCCAAAAATTCCCCAAAAAATCCCCCAAAAAATCCCCCAAACCCCACAGAGCCTGGACACCCCCTCGATCTGGTGCCCCCCAAAAGCCCCCCTGTGCCCCCCCAAATTCCCTTTTCCCCCCCAAATTCCCCTTTCTCCCCCTTTTCCCCCCAAACCCCCCGTCCCCCCCAAATTCCCCTTTCTCCCCCTTTTCCCCACTTTTTCTCCTCATTTTCCCCCCCAACCCCCCCCAAATTTCCAGTTTCCCCCCATTTTTCCCCAAAAATCCCCCTTCACCCCCCCAAATTCCCATTTTCCCCACTTTTTCTCCCCTTTTCCCCCCCAAAATTCCCCTTCCCCCCCCCAAACCCCCCTAAACCCCCCCAACCCCACCCAAATTCCCCTTTTCCCACCAAAAATTCCCCTTTTTCCCCATCAATCCCCCTTCCCCCCCCAAATTCCCCTGTGCCCCCGCCAAATTCCCCCTTTTCCCCCATAAATTCCCTTTTCCCCCCTTTTCCCCCAAGTTTCCCCCCCAAACCCCCCCAACCCCTCCCCCAAATTCCCCTTTTCCCCCCATTTTGCCCCCCAAACCCCCCTGTGCCCCCCCATAAATTCCCATTTTTTGCCCCTTTTCCCCCCTTTTTCTCCCCTTTTTCCCCCAAAAACCCCTTTTCCCCCCAAAAATTCCCCTTTTCCCCCCCAACCCCCCCTAAATTCCCATTTCCCCCAAAAAAATTCCCCTTTTTCCCCATAAATCCTCCTTCCCCCCCCCAAATTCCCCTGTGCCCCCCCCCCAAATTCCCCTTTCTCCACCTTTTCCCCACTTTTTCTCCTCATTTCCCCCCCCAAACCCCCCAAATTTCCAGTTTCCCCACTTTTCCTCCCCTTTTCCCCCCAAAATTCCCCTTTCCCCCCCAAATTCCCCTTTTCCCACCAAAAATTCCCCTTTTTCCCCAATAATCCCCCCGTGCCCCCCCAAATTCCCCCTTTTCCCCCATAAATTCCCCTTCCCCCCCCTTTTCCCCCCATTTTCCCCCCCAAATTCCCCTTTTCCCCCCCCAAACCCCCCCATTTCCCCCCCAAATTCCCATTTTCCCCCCCCATTTCCCCCCCCTTGCCCCCCCGTTGCCCCCCCGGCCCCCCCGCACCGTTGAACCCGTCCATGTCGATGTCCCCCAGGGGGGCGATGGCGCTGCCGAACCTCCCGAACTCGTGCGGCCCGGTCAGGGGGGGGAGCGGCGGCGGCGGGCGCGGCCCCCCCCGGCCGCTGCAGGAATTGGTACAGCCGGCCCAGCTCCCGCGCGCCGCCGCCCGCGCCGCCGCTGCGCGCCATGAACAGCGGCGCGCCCACCAGCAGGTCCGTCAGCCTGGGGGGGTCACCGGGGTCACGGGGGTCATGGGAGTCATGGGGACACCGGGGTCATGGGGACACCGGGGTCATGGGGGTCATGGGGGTCATGGGGGTCACCAGGGGTCATGGGGGCCGCTGCGCGCCATGAACAGCGGCGCGCCCACCAGCAGGTCCGTGAGGCTGGGGGGGGCATGGGGGGGTCATCGGGGTCATGGGGGGCATGGGGGGCATGGGGGGGTCATGGGGGTCACGGGGACACTGGGGTCATGGGGACACTGGGGTCATGGGGGTCATGGGGGGGTCATGGGGGTCGCTGCGCGCCATGAACAGCGGCGCGCCCACCAGCAGGTCTGTGAGGCTGGGGGGGGCACGGGGGGGTCACCGGGGTCATGGGGGTCACGGGGACACCGGGTCATGGAGGTAATGGGGGTCATGGGGGCACCGGGGTCATGGGGGTCATGGGGAGTCACCAGGGGTCATGGGGGTCGCTGCGCGCCATGAACAGCGGCGCGCCCACCAGCAGGTCTGTGAGCCTGGGGGGTCACCGGGGTCATGGGGGGTCACCGGGGTCACGGGGGTCATGGGGGTCATGGGGACACCGGGGTCATGGGGGCACGGGGGTCATGGGGGCATGGGGGGGGTCATGGGGGGGGGGGGGCACGGGGCCGCTGCGCGCCATGAACAGCGGCGCGCCCACCAGCAGGTCCGTCAGCCTGGGGGGGTCACCGGGGTCATGGGGGGTCACCGGGGTCACGGGGGTCATGGGGGTCATGGGGACACCGGGGTCATGGGGACACCGGGGTCATGGGGGTCATGGGGGTCACCAGGGTCATAGGGGCCGCTGCGCGCCATGAACAGCGGCGCGCCCACCAGCAGGTCTGTTAGGGGCCGCTGCGCGCCATGAACAGCGGCGCGCCCACCAGCAGGTCCGTGAGGCTGGGGGGGGGCACGGGGGGGTCATGGGGGGGTCACCGGGGTCATGGGGGTCATGGGGGGGTCACGGGGGACACCGGGGTCATGGGGGTCATCGGGGTCATGGGGGTCGTGGGGGGGTCGTACTCCCCCTGTGCGCCATGAACAGCGGCGCGCCCACCAGCAGGTCTGTGAGGCTGGGGGGTCACCGGGGTCATGGGGGGGTCATGGGGGGGTCACCGGGGTCATGGGGGTCATGGGGGGTCACCAGGGGTCATGGGGGCCGCTGCGCGCCATGAACAGCGGCGCGCCCACCAGCAGGTCTGTGAGCCTGGGGGGGCATGGGGGGGGTCATGGGGGTCATGGGGGGGTCACCAGGGGTCATCGGGGTCATGGGGACACCGGGGTCATGGGGGTCATGGGGGTCGTGGGGGGGTCGTACTCCCCCTGCGCGCCATGAACAGCGGCGCGCCCACCAGCAGGTCCGTGAGGCTGGGGGGGGCATGGGGGGGTCATGGGGGTCATGGGGGGGTCATGGGGGTCATGGGGGGTCACCAGGGGTCATGGGGGGTCACCAGGGGTCATAGGGGTCGCTGCGCGCCATGAACAGCGGCGCGCCCACCAGCAGGTCCGTGAGGCTGGGGGGGGCATGGGGGGGGTCATGGGGGGGTCACCGGGGTCATGGGGGGTCATGGGGACACCGGGGTCATGGGGGTCATGGGGGGTCACCAGGGGTCATGGGGACACCGGGGTCATGGGGGTCATGGGGGCACAGGGGGCACGGGGGTCATGGGGGGGGCATGGGCACTGAGCCATTTTGGGGGCTCCTAGGGGGGGCACTGAGCAATTGGGGGGTCATGGGGGGGTCACCGGGGTCATGGGGTCATGGGAGTCACCGGGGGTCGAGGGGCACTGAGCCATTTTGGGGGGCACAGGGGGTCTCGGGGAGGTCATGGGGGGGTCATGGGGGGTCACTGGGGTCATGGGGGCACAGGGGTCATGGGGGAGTCATGGGGGCCACGGGGGGGGTCATGGGGGGTCATGGGGGGTCATGGGGGGGTTGAGGGGACTGAGCCACTGAGGGGTCACTGGGGGGGGTTAAGGGGGGGGGGGTCACTGAGGGGGCTATTGGGGGGTCCCGGGGGGGGTCCCAGGGGGTGTCCCGGGGGGGTCCCAGGGGGGTCCCAGGGGTGTCCCGGGGGGGGTCCCAGGGGGTCCCCGGGGGGGGTCCCAGGGGGTCCCGGGGGGGGTCCCTGGGGGGTCCCGGGGGGGGTCCCAGGGGGTCCCAGGGGTGTCCCGGGGGGGGTCCCAGGGGTGTCCCCGGGGGGGTCCCAGGGGTGTCCCGGGGGGGGTCCCTGGGGGGTCCCGGGGGGGGTCCCCAGGGGGTCCCGGGGGGGTCCCTGGGGGGTCCCGGGGGGGTCCCAGGGGGTCCCAGGGGTGTCCCGGGGGGGTTCCAGGGGTGTCCCAGGGGGTCCCAGGGGGTCCCGGGGGGGTCCCTGGGGGTCCCGGGGGGGGTCCCTGGGGGGGTCCCGGGGGGGTCCCGGGGGGTCCCGGGGGGTCCCTCACCCGTCGTTTGTTGACGTCGGTGGCGGGCCACGGCGTAACCGAAATACGAGGCCATCTGGGGGGGGGCACACGCGGTGAGGGGGGGGCGATCAAGGGGCTGCGACCCCCCCCTGCAGCCCCCCCCCCCCCCCAAAATTCCACCCCTCCATGGGACCCCACACCCAATTTAGCAGCCCCCCCCCACCCCCCAATTTGGGACCCCTCCCTCTTTTCCTCTCCTCCTTCCTGGGTGCGTCCCCGGGGGTCCTTTCTGGGACCCCCCCAAGACCCCCCAGGATCCCCCCAGGGACCCCCCCCAAGAGCCCCTGGTTACCGCCCTCAGGGACCCCCCCAAGGACCCCCCTGAGACCCCCCCAAGACCCCCCAGGATCCCCCGGGACCCCCCCAGGGACCCCCCCGGATCCCCCTGAGACCCCCCCAAGACCCCCCCAGGACACCCCCAGGACACCCTAGGACCCCCCAGGACCCCCCCCTCGGCCCAGGATCCCCCCAGGACTCCCCTGAAACCCCCAGGGCCCCCCCCGGGACCCCCCCTCGGCCCAGGATCCTCCCAGGACTCCCCTGAAACCCCCAGGACCCCCCCTAAGACCCCCCCAGGACACCCTGGGACCCCCCCAATACCCCCTGGGACCCCCCTCGGCCTAGGACCCCCCCCAGGACCCCAAAGGAGCCCCCCAGGATCCCCTGGGACCCCCCCAGGACCCCCCCGTGCCCACCTGCTCCCCCCGAGAAGTTGTACAGGGACCTCATGTTGGGTGCCATTGAGGATGGTGACCTGGGGACACGGGGAGGGGACACACGGGGAGGGGACACGGGGAGGGGACACTGAGGCAGCTGGGGGGGGTGGGGAGGGGACACCAGCACCGGGACCCCCCCGGTGCCCCCCCCGTGTCCCCCCCCCCCCCTCCCCGTGTCCCCCTCCCCCTTACGTAGCCGTAGGTGAGGTTGCCCTTGGGGACACCGGCCACGAAGTCTGTAGGGGACAAAAAGGGACAAAAAGGGACAAAGGGTGGTGGCTCTCAGGTGGGTGGCGGCGGGGCTGGGGACACCCCCCGATGTCACCGGTGCCACCCGGTGTCACCCACCCCACGGTGTCACCCACCCTGCATGCTGTCACCCACCCCACAGTGTCACCCACCCCACAGTGTCACCCACCCTGCTGTGTCAACCACCGGTGTCACCCACCCCCGGTGTCACCCACCCCTGGTGTCACCGGTGCCCCCGCGGTGTCCACCCACCCTGCATGCTGTCACCCACCCCACAGTGTCACCCACCCCCGGTGTCACCCACCCTGCGTGTTGTCACCCGCTGAACTCGCCCACGGTCACCGAGTAGCCTGGGGGGGGGACAGAGAGAGAGAGGGGGGGGGGAGGGGTCACCTGCGGTGTCACCCTGGTGCCACTGCCCTGTGTCCCCAGCTGTCCCCACCTCCCCAATGTCCCCAATGTCCCAAATGTCCCCCATGTCCCTGCTGTCCCCCCAGCTGTCCCCCATGTCCCCACCCATGTAGCTGTCCCAATCTCCCCATGCCCCCAATGTCCCCGATGTCCCCCATGTGCCCAATGTCCCCAATGTCCCCTGTCACCCCATGTTCCCCATGTCCCCAATGTCCCCCATGTCCCCAATGTCCCCAATGTCCCCATGTCCCCAATGTGTCACCCATGTAGCTGTCCCCCATGTCCCCATGTCCCCAATGTCCCCCATGTCCCCAATGTCCCCAATGTCCCCAATATCCCCAATGTCCCCAATGTCCCCAGCTGTCCCCAGCTGTTACCCATGTAGCTGTCCCCATGTCCCCAATGTCCCCACATCCCCGATGTCCCCAATGTCCCCCATGTCCCCAATGTCCCCATGTCCCCGATGTCCCCAATGTCCCCAATGTCCCCACGTCCCCGATGTCCCCTAATGTCCCCAATGTCCCCAGCTGTCACCCATGCAGCTGTCCCCATGTCCCCAATGTCCCCAATGTCCCCTGTCACCCATGTCCCCAGTGTCCCCAATGTCCCCAGCTGTCCCCCAATGTCCCCAATGTCCCCTGTCACCCATGTCCCCCATGTCCCCAATGTCCCCACTGTCTCCAGTGTCCCCAATGTCCCCATGTCCCCAGCTGTCACCCATGTAGCTGTCGTCGTGGCTGGGCGCCGCCTGCCGCGTCTGCAGCTGCCCCGGCACCTCCTGGATCAGGTACTCGGGGAAGTTCCCGGCGGCGATCTGCTCCTGGGTGGCCGACATCACCTGCCCTGGGGGACACCTCAGCACCGCGGGGGGACACCGGGGACACCGGGGACACCGGGGACGGGGAGGGGACAGAGTGACATCACCTGCCCTGGGGGACACCTCAGCACCGGGGGGACACCGCGGGGACAGCGGGGACGGGGAGGGGACAGGGAGGGGACAGCGGGGACACCGCGGGGACAGCGGGGACGGGGAGGGGACAGAGTGACATCACCTGCCCTGGGGGACACCTCAGCACCGCGGGGACACCGGGGGGACAGCGGGGACGGGGAGGGGACAGCGGGGACACCGCGACATCACCTGCCCTGGGGGACACCTCAGCACCGCGGGGGGACACCGGGGACACCGCGGGGACACCGGGGACGGGGAGGGGACAGCAGGGACACCGGGGACACCACGACACCACCTGCCCTGGGGGACACCTCAGCACCGCGGGGACACCGTGGGGACAGCGGGGACGGGGAGGGGACACTGGGGACACCGGGGACAGCGACAGCGCCACCCCCGCGCCCGCGACAGGGAAAACGGGCAGGGGACAGGGGACAGGAAGGGGACAGGGACAGGGGACAGGTGGGGCAGGGAGGCGGGGGGGACACCCAGGGGACACCCAGGGGACACCCCGGGGACACCCAGGGGACACCCGGGGGAAACCCAGGGGACATTGGGGACACCCCGGGCCAGCCCCGCGGTCTCACCTTGCCAGAAGTAGCTGCCGGGCCCCCCCAGGAGCACCCGCCCGGTCTGCAGAGACACCGGGGGGGAGACCCCCCCCCTCAGCGGGGGCACCCGCGGGACCCCCCCGAACCCCCCCCCCCGAACCCACCGAACACCCCCAGACCCCCCCAGGACACCCCCCGGCCCCTCAAACCCACCCGGGACCCCCCAAAAACCCCAACCCGAACACCCAGGACCCCCCAAAGTCCCTCAGGACCCTCTATGCCCCTCCCAACCCCCCCCAGGAACCCCCCAACCGCCTCAGGACCCCCCCCCCAGGACCCCCCAGGACCCCCTGCACCCCCTCAGAACCCAAAAAACCCCCCAGGACCCCCCTCAGGACCCCCTCAACCGCCTCAGGACCCCCCAGGACCCCTTTTGCCCCCCCTAGACCCCAAAAAACCCCCCCCGGACCCCCCCCAAACCCCTCAGGGACCTCCCTCCCTTCATTCCCCGAGCCCCCCCCCGAGCCCCCCAGGACCCCCGAAGCCCACCTGGGTGAACTCGGCGCTGAAGCCCCCCTGGCAGTAGCCCTGCCCCGCCGCCGAGTTCAGGTCTGGGGGGGGGACACGGGGGGGTCTTTGGGGGTCCCGGGGGTGGGGTGGGGGGGGGGGCTCTGGAGGTTTCACCTCCCCCCCTCCCCAGGGTTTGGTGGGGGGGTCACTCTGGGGGGGTCCTGGGTGGTCTCGAGGGGGGGGCTCTGGGGAGGTCGGGGGGGCTTTGGGGGGTCCTGGGGGGGGTTTGGGGGGTCCTGGGGGGGGTTTGGGGGGGTCCCGGGGGGGGATTGGAGGGGGCGCAGAGGGGGCTCCTTGGGGGGGGGTCTCGGGGGATCCTGGGGGGGTCTCGGGGGGGTTGTAAAAGGTCCTGGGGGGTCCTGGGGGTGTCCCGGGGGGGTTTCAGGGGAGTCCTGGGGGTGGTCCTGGGGGGGTCCCAGGGATGCAGTGGGTGGTCTCAGGGGGTCCCGGGGGGGTTTCAGGGAGTCCCAGGAATGGTCCTGGGGGTGTCCCCAAGGGGGTCCTGGGGGTCCTGGGGGTGGGGGGGGTCCCAGGGATTCCGCAGGGGTCCCAGGGGGTCCCAGGGGGTGGTCCCAGGGATGCTGTGGGTGGTCCTGGAGGGTCCCAGGGGTCCCAGAGGTCCTGGGGGTGGGTCCCAGGGGGGGGTCCCAGGGGAGTCCCAAGGGGGGTCCCAGGGATTCTGGGGGCGTCCCCGGGGGGGTCCCGGGGGGGTCCCGGGGATGCTGGGGATGGTCCTGGGGGGGTCCCAGGGGGGTCCTGGGGGTGTCCCAGGGATTCTGGGGGGGGTCCCAGGGGATCCCAGGGGGTCGCAGAGGTCCCGGGGGGTTCCCGGGGGTGGTCCCAGGAATGCTGTGGGTGGTCCTGGGGGGGTCCCGGGGATGCCCCAGGGTGTCCAAGAGGTTCCCGGGGGGTCCGGGGGGGTCCCAGGGGTCCTGGGGATGCTGTGGGTGGTCCCAGAGGTTTCCAGGGGGGTCCCGGGGGGGGGTCCCAGGGTGCTCCTGGGGGTTCCCAAGGGGGTCCCCAGGAGAGTCCTGAGGGTGGTCTGGGGGTCCCAGGGTGTCCCAGAGGTCCCGGGGGGGTCCCCAGGAGTGGTCCTGGGGGTGGTCCGGGGGGTCCCGGGGGTGGTCCCAGGGGTCCCGGGGGGGTCCTGGGGGTCCCAGGGTGTCCCAGAGGTCCCGGGGGGGTCCTGGGGGTCCCAGGGCATCCCAGAGGTCCCAGGGGGGTCCCAGGGGGTCCCGGGGGGGTCCCGGGGGTCCCAGGGGTGGTCCCCGGGGGTCCCAGGGTGTCCCAGAGGTCCCGGGGGGGTCCCACGGGGGTCCCAGGGGGGTCCCGGGGGGGGTCCCCAGAGGTCCCCGGGGGGGTCCCGGGGGTCCCAGGGGGGTCCCACGGGGGTCCCAGGGGGGTCCCGGGGGTCCCAGGGGTGGTCCCGGGGGTCCCAGGGTGTCCCAGAGGTCCCAGGGGGGGTCCCAGGGGGTCCCGGGGGGGGGTCCCGGGGGTCCCACCTGAGCGGCAGGGCGCGTACTCCACGAACTTGGAGAAGTTGCCGATGGAGAGGAAGCAGGGAGCCCACCGGCTCCCGCGCCCCCCCCCTCCTCCTTGGGGGGGGCTCCAGCTGTACAGGGGGGCGCAGGCCTGGGGGGCCACGGGGGGGGGAGGGCAGGGGGTGGGCACCCGCATCCCCCGGTGTCACCCCGTGTCCCCTCAGTGTCCCCGCAGTGTCCCCTGTGACCCCCAGAGCCCCCCAGTGTCCCCAATAGCCACAGTGTCCCCCCAGTGTCCCCCCCAATGTCCCCTCAGTGTCCCCATGTTCCCAATGTCCCCCCCGGTTGTCCCCAATGTCCCCCCCCATGTCCCCAATGTCCCCACATCCCCAATGTCCCCTCACTGTCCCTAATGTCCCCTCAGTGTCCCCAATGTCCCCTCAGTGTCCTCAATGTCCCAATGTCCCCAGTGTCCCCTCAGTGTCCCAATGTCCCCAATGTCCCCACATCCCCAATGTCCCCTCAGTGTCCCCAATGTCCCCATGTCCCCAGTGTCCCAATGTCCCCAGTGTCCCCTCACTGTCCCCAATGTCCCCTCAGTGTCCCCAATACCCACAGTGTCCCCCCAGTGTCCCCCCAATGGCCCTCATGTCCTCTCAGTGTCCCCAATGTCTCCAATGTCCCCCCAGTGTCCCCATGTTCCCAATGTCCCCCCAGTGTCCCCCAATGTCTCCAATGTCCCCTCAGTGTCTCCATGTCCTTTCAGTGTCCTCAGTGTCCCCCAATGTCCCCTCAGTGTCCCCAATGTCCCCACATCCCCAATGTCCCCAGTGTCCCCAATGTCCCCCCATGTCCCCTCAGTGTCCCCAGTGTCCCCAATGTCCCCAATGTCCCCCACATCCCCAATGTCCCCTCAGTGTCCCCAGTGTCCCCCAATGTCCCCCAATGTCCCCACATCCCCAATGTCCCCTCACTGTCCCCAATGTCCCTTCAGTGTCCCCAATGTCCCAATGTCCCCAGTGTCCCCGATGTCCCCTCAGTATCCCCAATGTCCCCAATGTCCCCATGTCCCCAGTGTCCCCCAATGTCCCCTCACTGTCCCCAATGTCCCCATGTCCCCATACCAGGATGGAGCCGTTGTGCGCCCTCACGGTGGCCCCGAACCACTGCAGGGACTTGAACTCCACGGGCTGGGGGGGGTCGTTGCTGTTGCCCCCCAAAGTCGTGGGTGCGGGTCCCTGGGGGGAGGGGCGGGGGGGGGGACAGGGCTCAGGCCACCCCCGCACCCGCCCTGCACCCCCCCCACAGCCCCGGGACCCCCCCGGCTCCACCCGCCCCCCCCTCACAGCCCCGGACCCCCTGGGACCCCCCGGGACCCCCCCACAGCCCCGGGACCCCCCTGGGACCCCCCCGGGACCCCCCCGGGACCCCCCCACAGCCCCGGGACCCCCCCGGGACCCCCCCGGGACACCCCGGCCCCCCCCCCCAGCCCCGGGACCCCCCCGGCCCCCCCCCGGGTTGATCATTAACGGGAGCCAAGGCCAGCGGGGGGATGGGGACGGCGACAGCGACAGGGGACACACGGAGCTGTCCCTGGGGGGGGGGGGGGACACCGCGCTGGTCCCCACCCGGCCCCTCGGGGTGTCCCCAAGCCTGTCCCCACACAGGGCGGGGGATGGGGGGGCTGCCCCCCCCCCCCCCCCCCCCCCGTCCCCTGCCCGTGTCCTGGTCCTGTCCCCGTTCCTGCCGGGTTGTCACCACCAGTGTCACTGTCCCCGTGCCCTGGGGGTTCTGTCCCCATTCCTGGGGGTCCTGTCCCCAGCAGTGTCCCTGTCCCCATTCTTGGGGGTCTTGTCCCCATTCCTTGGGGGTCTTGTCCCCACCCCTGTCACTGTCCCCATGCCCTGGGGTCCCTGTCCCCATTCCTTGGGGGTCTTGTCCCCACCAGTGTCACTGTCCCCATGCCCTAGGGGTCCTGTCCCCATTCCTGGGGGTCCTGTCCCTGTTCCTGCGGGGTTTGTCCCCACCCCTGTCCCTGTCCCCATTCCTGTCCCTGTCCCCATTCCTGTCCCTGTCCCCATGCCCTGGGGGTCCTGTCCCCGCCCCTGTCCCCATCCCAGGTGTGTCCCTGTCCCCACCAGTGTCACTGTCCCCATGCCCTGGTGGTCTTGTCCCCATTCCTGGGGGTCCTGTCCCCACCCTGTCCCCATCCCAGGTGTGTCCCTGTCCCCATTCCTGTCCCTGTCCCCATTCTGTCCCTGTCCCCATGCCCTGGGGGTCCTTTCCCTATTCCTGGGGGTCCTGTCCCCACCAGTGTCCCCTGTCCCCATTCTTGGGGGTCCTGTCCCCACCCCTGTCCCTGTCCCCATTCTTGGGGGTCCTGTCCCCCACCCCTGTCCCCATCCCAGGTGTGTCCCTGTCCCCCCCCGCAGGTGTGTCCCTGTCCCCATGCCCTGGGGGTCCTGTCCCCGCCCCTGTCCCCATCCAGGTGGTGTCCCTGTCCCCCCCCAGGCGTGTCCCTGTCCCCCCGTGCCCCCCTCACCGATGTGGTCGAAGTCGATGGCGCTGCAGCCGCCGCCGCCGGGGGGCCAGGGGCAGTGGAACACGGCCCCCCCCTGGGTGACATTGGGCTGGCTCGTGTTGGCCTTGGGGGCGCCCACCAGGATGCTGACACTGCGGGGGGGGGTCGGGGGGGGGCTCAGAGGGGGTGGTCACCCGGGGGGGTGGGGGGGTCACACGGGGGGTCCCCCTGACTCAGCCCCCGGCCTGTCTGACCCCCTTCCGGCCCGGGGGGGGGGTCCCTAGGTGGGGGGGGACACGGCTGGGGGGGGTCCCTGGGGGGGGGAGGACACTGACTGGGGGGGGTCCCTGGGGGGGGGGGGACACTGACTGGGGGGGGGTCCCGGGTGGTGGACACGGCCGAGGTGGGGGTCCCGGGGCGGGGGGGACACTGACTGGGGGGGGGTCCCGGTGGGAAGACATGGCAGGGGGGAGGTCCCGGGGAGGGTGACAGGGCCGGGGGGGTGTCCTGGGTGGGGGGGACACGGCCGGGGGGATGGTCCCTGGGTGGGGGGGACACTGACTGAGGGGGGGTCCTGGGTGGGGGGGTCACTGACGGTGGGGGGGTCCCTGGTGGGGGACACTGGCTGGGGGGGTCCCGGGGCGGGGGGGACACTGACCGGGTGCTCCCCCGTTCGCCCCGGTGGGGTCACGCGTGGGAGTTCCGGGGGGCGGCGAGGCCGTGCCTGGGTCCCCCTCCCGTCCCCCCCCCGATATTTGGGTCCCCCCCATCCCCGAACCCCCCCCCCCTCGAGCCCCCCGGGGGCAGCTCCCGGCTCCGGTTACAGGAAACGCCTGCGGCCCCGGGGGCAGCGGGGCCCCGGGACCCCCGGCGGGGCCGGAGCGAGGGGGGGACACGGGGGGGGGACCGGACCCTCCCGGTTCCCGTTCCCCCCGGCCCGGTTCCCATTCCCCGCCCCGCTGGCCCCTTCCCGGTTCCCGCTGGCCCGGCCCGGTTCCCTGTCCCGTTCCCCGGTTCGTGCTCCTTTTTCCCCCGCCCCGGCCCCGCTTCCCATTCCCGCTCCCCGCTTCCCCTTCCCGTTTCCCCCGCCCTGCCCATTCCCGGTTCCCGCTGTCCCGTTCCCGTTATCCCGCTCCCGGTGCCGTCCCTGCTGGCCCCGCCCCGCTCCGGGGCCGCTCCCCGTCCCACCGGGCCCGCTCCCGCTCCCGTCCCGCTCCCGGTGCCCGCTTCCGTCCCTTCCCCCGGTTCCCGGTTCTCCCTCCCTCCCTCCCTCCCCGTCCCGCCGCCCTCCCCGCTCCCGGTGGCCGCTCCCGCCCCGGCGCCGCTGCCGCCCCCGCCCCGTCCCGTCCCGGTGCGGTTCCCGTTGGCGGTCCCGGTTCCCGTTGGCGGTCCCGGTTCCCGGTTTGGCGGAGCCGCCTCCCCGCCCGGGGGTTTCCCGGTACCTGCGGGGCTCGGGCAGGTAAAAATCCAGCGCGAAGCCGAAGAAGGAACCGGGGGCCCCGCGGAAGACCACGGGCCGCGACGCCTCCAGGTTGAAGGCGGCGACCGGCGGGAGCAGCAGCGGGAGCAGCAGCAGCAGCGGGAGCGGCACCGGGGAGCGGCACCGGGAGCGGGCTCCGGGAGCGGCAGCGGGGCCGGGGCCGGGGGGCGGCGCGGGGGGGCCGGGGCCGGGGGCCATGGCGGTCGGGGCTGCCCGGGCTCGGCGCTGCTGCTCCGCTGCCGAGTCCCCTCGGAAAGTGCCCGGGGGGGGCCCGGGGCCGCCCCGCCCCGCCGTGACTCACCGGGGAGGAGCCAGAGCCCCGCCGGGCACCGGCACCGGCACCGGCAGCGGGGCGGCGGGGGCAGGGACACCCCGGGGGACGACAGGGACACCCCGGTGGCAGGGACACCCCGGGGACAGGGACACTCCGGGGACACCGGGACACCCCGGGAACGGGGACACCCCCGGGAACGGGGACACCCCGGGGACAGGGACACCCCGGGGACACCGGGACACCCCGGGAACGGGGACACCCCGGGAACGGGGACACCCCGGGGACAGGGACACCCCGGGGACAGGGACACCCTGGGGACAGGGACACCCCCGGGAACGGGGACACCCCGGGGACACCGGGACACCCCGGGGACAGGGACACTCCAGTGTCCTCAGGGACAGGGACAGCCCTGGGACACCGGGGACACCCCAAGGATAGGGGGACATCAGGGACAAGGGACACCCCGGGGACAGGGACACCCTGGGGACAGGGACACCCCGGGGACACCGGGACACCACAGGGATAGGGGGACATCAGGGACACGGGGACCTCAGGGACAAGGACACCCCGGGGACAGGGACACCACGGAGATAGGGACACCCCGGTGTCCTCAGGGACAGGGACAGCCCTGGGACACCGGGACACCCCAAGGATAGGGGGACACCAGGGGACAAGGACACCCCGGGGACAGGGGACACCCCGGGGACAGGAACACCCCGGGGACAGGGACACCCCGGGGACACCGGGACACCACAGGGATAGGGGGGACATCAGGGACAGGGGGACATCAAGGGACAAGGACACCCCGGGGACAGGGACACCCCAAGGATAGGGGGACATCAGGGACATCCTGGGGGCAAGGACACCCAGGGGACAGGGACGCCCCGGGGACACTCCGGGGGCAGGGGGACATCAGGGACAGGGACACCGCTGGGACAGGAACATTCCAGGGACATTCCAGGGACAGGGACACCCCGGGGACAACGGGACATCAGGGATCGCCGCCAATGGGGACAGCCCGTGGGGAGCTCGGGGACAAGGGGACATCAGGGGACACTCCGAGGGGACCCAGTCAGAGGGCACCGCGACAGTCTCGGGAGCACCGGGACACCCCGGGGACAGCGGGACATCGGGGGATGGGACACGCGAGGGGCGTGGGGACATCGGGGACACCTGAAGGACACCCGAGGGACATCAGGGACCGGGACAGCCCTGGGGGCGGTGGAACAACGGGGACACCCTGGGACACCGGGGACACGAGGGAACAGGGACACCGGGACAGGGGGGTACCGGGACATTTGAGGGTCACCGTGGTGGGGACACGAGTGGGGACAGGCACAGGGGGCGTGGGTGACATTTGGGGACACCAGGACACGGAGGCGCAGAGACATTTGGGGACACAGGGCACGGGGGTACAGGGACATTTGGAGGACACAGGACACCACGGGGTGGGGGGACAGACACGAGTGGGACGGGCACGGGGGGCGTGGGTGACACTTGGGGACACCAGGACACGGGACACGGGGGTACCGGGACATTTGGGGACACCAGGACACGGGGTACAGGGACATTTGGAGGACACCAGGACACCACGGGGTGGGGGGACAGACACGAGTGGGACGGGCACGGGGGGCGTGGGTGGTGACCCTTGGGGACACGGGGGACAGGAGCGGGCCGGGGGGGGTGGCAGGGCCGGGAGGAAGGGGACACCGCGGGGGGGGGGGTGGGCGGGGGGGCCGGATCCCGGCGCCGCTTCCTGGAAGGAAAGAGCGGAAACGGGGCCGGGGCCGTTCCCACGGAGGGGGTGGGACCCCCGGGTGGGGGGCGGGGGGCGCGAAGGGGGGGGAGGGGGGCAGGACCCCCACGGAGGAGGGAGGGACACGGTGGGGGGGGTGGCGCTGGCACCTCCCTGCGGGGACACGCGGGGACAATGGGAGCGCGGGGGGGGGGGGCACAGGGGAGGGGCGGGGGGCGTGTGCAGCCCCCTCCCCCCGTGCCCGTGCAAAGCGTGGAGGGGGGGGGGGGGGGACACGGACACGAGGGGGACACGCGGGGACAGCCCCCGGCCCGCCGCCAGGCGCGTGCCCGCGTGTGCAGGGGCGGGCCGGGCACGCGCACGGGGGGAGGGGGGGCGCGCAAAGGGGAACGGGGGTGGGGGGCGCGCAAAGGGGGGTTGTGCAAAGGGTGGTGGGTGGGGGGGGGAAGGGCGTGTAAAAGGGTGTGTGCAAAGGGGGCGGGGGGGGGCGCGCAAAGGGGGGCGGGGGGCGTGCAAGGGGGGGCGTGCAAGGGGCCGGGGTCGGGGGCGCGCCCGCATTCCAGCGCCGCTGATGCAACGGCGGCCGGGCCGGGCTCGGGGTGGGGGGGGGTTCGGGGGGGGAGCCCAGGTGACCTTGGGGACACCCCAGCGACACCCCCCGAGTGGCAGCCAGCCTGCGGGGACACGGGCGGGTGGCGGTGTCCCCGCGTGTCCCCGCGTGCGCGTGCCCGCCGTGCCCGCCGCGGGGGTGGCGCGGGGGCCGTGGGGACAATGGGGACGTTTCCGTGCGCCGGGGGGGGGAACAATGAGCTGGCGCCGGGGCCTTTCCTGCCGGGCACAGGCGGGGGGTGGCACCGGGGGGGGTGGCGTGCGGTGACACCCGGGATCGTGTGCGGTGACACGGGCATGGTGTGACACCGGGGGCGGCGTGTGGTGGCACCAAAACTTCGTGCGGTGACACCGAGGTCGCGTGCGGTGACACGGTGACCGCGTGCGGTGACACGGTGACCGCGTGCGGGCGCGTGGCCTGGCACCGTCCCCTTGTTTGCCCTCGTCCCGGTGTCCCCAAATCCCCAAATCCCTGTGTCTCACATGCCTGTGTCCCCAAATCCCCAGGTCCTTGTGTCCCAAATCCCCAAATCTCTGTGTCTCCACATCCCCAAATCCCCAAATCCCTGTGTCCCCAAACCCCAAATCTGTGTCCCCAAATCCCCAAATCCTTGTGTCTCACATGCCTGTGTCCCCAAATCCCCAAATCTCTGTGTCCCCACATCCCCAAATTCCCAAATTCCCCAATCCCCAAATCCCCGTGTCCCCAAATTCCCCAATCCCCAAATCCCTGTGTCCCCAAATTCCCCAAATTCCCCAAATCCCCGTGTCCCCACAACCCCGAATTCCCAAATTCCCCAAATCTCAATGTCCCCGAATCCCTGTGTCCCCAAATCCCCGTGTCCCCAAATCCCCGTGTCCCACTCCCCTTTCCCCTCCTGCTCTGTCCCCCCCATTGTCCCCCCCCACCCACCCCGCCATCCCAGGGTCACCCAGGGGTGCTGTCCCAATGTCCCCCAGCCCCATTTTAGGGACCCCATTCCCCAGCCCCCCCCTCCCACCTCCACCCCCGGGGGGTGTCCCCAGTGTCCCCCAGCCCCATTTTAGAGGGGGTCACCCCACTGTCCCCTCCCGGGGGTGTCCCCAATGTCACCCAGCCCCATTTTGGGGACCCCATCCCCCACCCCTGGGGGGTGTCCCCAGTGTCCCCCAGCCCCATTTTAGAGGGGGTCACCCCACTGCCCCCCCCTCCCCACCCCACGGGGGATGCCCCCCCCGGCCCCCCCCTCCTCTCCGTGGGTGCCCCCCCCGCCCCGGTCCCGTCTCGGCGGTGCCGCCGCGTCCCTGAGTCACCGGGGGGGGCCCGGGGGGGGGCCAGGCCTGAGTCACGGCCGTGTCCGTACAGCCCCGTATATAGCCCGGCCCGGCGGCGGGGCCGCGTCACCCCCCCGCGCCCCCCCGGCACCCCCCGAACCCCCCCCCGGGACACGCCTGGGGGGTCTCGGGGCGCTGCCCCCACCGGGGGTGACCCCAGAGCGGGCGGGGCCTGGGTGTCCCCTGGGTGTCCCCTGGGTGTGTCCCCCCCCCGGGGGGGGTCGGGGCTGGCCGGGAGCCCGGGAGGGCGCGGGGGGCGCGGGGGGGCCCCGGCCCCGGCGCTTCCCAAAAAGGCGCTGGAGGCCGTGGGGAGCGGGAGGGGGGGGGGCAGCCCGGGGGGCCCCCGAGGGGGGGACACGGGGGGGACACGGGGGGGTGTGAGTGTGAGAGTGAGTGTGAGAGTGTGTGTGTGAGTGTGACTGTGGGTGTGACTGTGAGTGTGAGTGTGTGTGTGAGTGTGTGTGTGAGGGAGTGTGTGTGTGACTGTGAGTGTGAGTGAGTGTGAGAGTGAGTGAGTGTGAGAGTGAGTGTGACTGTGGGTGTGTGGGTGTGAGTGTGACTGTGGGTGTGACTGTGAGTGTGAGAGTGTGTGAGTGTGACTGTGAGTGAGAGTGTGGGTGTGACAGTGAGTGTGAGAGTGTGAGAGTGAGGGTGTGTGTGAGTGTGACTGAGTGTGAGTCTGTGACTGTGAGTGTGTGTGAGTGTGACTGTGGGTGTGTGAGTGTGAGTGTGAGTGTGTGAGTGTGTGAGTGTGTGAGCGTTCCAGGGCTGTGCAGGAACAGGGACACGGCACCCCATGGCACAGGGACACGGCACACCCGTGTGTGTGCTGGCTGTCCCCGTGTCCCCACGTCCCTGTGTCCCCACGTCCCTGTGTCCCCACGTCCCCGTGTCACCATGTCCCCGTGTCCCTGTGTCCCCCTACCCCCTGTCCCTTTGTCCCCATGTCCCCATGTCCCCATGTCCCTGTGTCCCCATAACCCTGTGTCACCGTGTCCCCACATTCCTGTGTCCCCATGTCCCCATGTCACCACATCCCCATAACCCGATGTCCCCATATCCCTGTGTCCTCATGTCCCCATAACCCAATACCCCTGTGTCCCCACATCCCTCTGTCCCCATGTCCCCATGTCCCCTGTCCCCGTGTCCCCATGTCCCCATGTCCCCCTGTCCCCGTGTCCCCATGTCCCCGTGTCCCCATGTCCCCACACCCCCATTTATCCCCCCCCTCCTGTCCCCCCGCCCCTATTTGGGGTCCCCCCGCTGTCATTTGGGGCCGAATCCCGGGATTTCCCAGGAGGGGGTTTGGCTGGGATCCCCCATCCCCCCCCGGCTGTTTTGGGGTGAAAGCTCTGGGATTTGGGGCATTCCCTGTTGACCCCACAAATTCCCACCTCGGGGCCCCAAAATCCGGGATCCCCATCCCTGGCCAGGCCGGGACGGGGGGGGAAGAGCTTAAAAACCCGAGAATTCACCCCAAAAAGTGCCGGGGGCAGAATTCCCTGTGGGATTTTGGGGCTAAAAAAATCCCAAAAAATGCCCTGGGCAGAATTCCCTGTGGGATTTGGGGGCTAAAAAATCCCAAAAAACGCCCTGGGCAGAATTCCCTGTGGGATTTGGGGGCTGAAAATCCCAAAAAATGCCCTGGGCAGAATTCCCTGGGGGATTTGGGGGCTAAAAATCCCAAAAAGTGCCCTGGGCAGAATTCCCTGGGGGATTTGGGGGCTAAAAAATCCCAAAAAATGCCGAATTCCCGACCCGTGAGAGGCTCCGGGGAGAGGGAAAATCCCTTTTTTTGGGGTTTTTTTTTTTGTTTTTTCACACACAAACACCAAAAAAAAATTTCGGTGGAAAAGCGGGAGCCGCCTGTTTTTTGGGTTTTTTTTTTTTTTTTTCCCACCCGGTGAATGACGGCGATCCCGGTTTTTTGGGCTTTTTTGGGTTTTTTTGGGTTTTTTTTTTTTTTTCCAGCCCTCCCGGATCCACCCTGGCAGGAAAAACTCCGGGCCAGGGATGGGAAGAGGGGTCAGGGAAAGCCGGGGAAAAAAAAATAATAATAAAAAAAAAAGTTGGAAAAAACTGGAAAAAAAAAAAAAGTTGGAAAAAACTGGGAAAAAAATTGGAAAAAAATTGAAAAAAAAGTGGAAAAAACTGGAAAAAAAATTGGAAAAAATTGAAAAAAAAAAAAAGTTGGAAAAAACTGGAAAAGAAATTTGGGGAAATCCCTTCCTGGAGCTGTGTGGGATTTTTGGGGTTTTTTTTTTGGGGGGGGTGGGGAGGGATGGGATCCCACCTGAGGCGTAGGGTGGGATTTGGGAAGGTCCCAAATGGGGGTGGAAAATTCCCCCCCCCAAAAAATAATAAAAAAAATAGAATAAAAGAAAAAATAATTTAAAAAATTTTAAAAAATAATAAAAAATAATAAAAATAGTAAAAATAATAATAAATAATAATAAAAAACAATACAAAATAATAAAAATAATTTAAAAAATAAAAAATAATAAAAAATAAAAATAATACAAAATAATACAAAATAATAAAAATAATAAAAATAATACAAAATAATACAAAATAAAAAAATACAAAATAATAAAAAGCAATAAAAATAATAAAAATAATAAAAAATAATAAAAATACAAAATAATACAAAATAATAAAAATAATAAAAAATAATAAAAATTAAAAAAAAAAATAAAAAAATTTTTTAAAAAAAAGGTTTTAAAGGGATTTTTTTTGAGGATAAATCCAGCGGGGGAGGGAAGGGAAGGGAAAGGATCCCGGGGGGAGGCTCCGCGTTTGGGATCGGGAATGCGGGGAAAGGGCCGGGCCCGGGCGGCGCAGCTGCGCCAGATGTTGGGATCGGGGGGGGGGGGGGGCTGGGCTGGGCTGGGAATCCCGAATCCCGCCCCGCAGCTGCGAGCCCGGAATTCTCCACAATTCCAGAACTTTCCAGGAGCCCCCCGCCCCCAGCGCTGCCCTGGGGATGAACCCCTGGAAAAAAAGAATGGGAGAAAACGGGATATTTATATAAAAAAAAGAGGGAATTTTGGAGGTTTTTTTTGCTTCCCCCCCCCCCCAAAAAAAAAAAATAAAGGGGGCGGATCCCGGGTGGGGCGGAGGTGGCGGTGCCGATGACACAGAAATTCCCATTTCCACTTTTTCCGCCCCAAAAAAAAAAAAAAATCCGGCGGCGGCGGCTCCGAGCTGAGAGCTGAGAGCTGAGAGCTGAGCTCAGCTCCCGGCGCCGGGGTGGGGAAGGGAGGCGACAAAAAATAATAAAATAAAAATAATAAAATAAAATAAAAATTAAAATTAAAAAAAAAAAAGGATTTTTAGGGAAGGGAGGGGGGGTGGGGAGCTCCCCCCCCCAAACCGGGGGTCTCCGGGGGGGTTGGGGGAGGGGGGGGGACGCTCTGTGACAATTTTTGTCCCCAGGGTGGGTGGGTGGGGACCCCCCCTTGGTGTCCCCCCCCTTCCCGCAGGGCGGGGTCCCCGAGCACGAGGTGGGGGTGGGGTTGGGTGGGGGGCTTGCGCAAGAGACCCCAAAATAGCCCCCCCCACCCCCACCCCCACCCCCACCCCATCCCAAAATTCCTCCTGGGAGCGCCGGATCGGTGGGAAAGGGAACGCGGCGGGGGGGGCGGGGGGGTGACAAGGACACTGCGGGGGGGGTGGCACTGTCCCCACCCCCCCGAGGGGACACCGGCAGAGCGCTCGCAGCGATTTTTATTCCAAAAATATTTAAAAGCCGGGGGGGCCCCTCCAGCCCCGAGCCCCCTCCCGGCCCCCGGGACCCCCCGGGACCCCCGCGCTGCCACCGCCCTGGGCCGGGCTGGGCCCGTGCGCGCTCCCGCTGTCGCCGGGCGGGCTCCGGATGTCCCCAAGCGCGGTCCCCGATGTCCCCAAGCGCGGTCCCGATGTCCCCAAGCGCGGTCCCGCTGTCGCCGGGCGGGATTTCCTCGGGGACAGCCCCTCCGGGGGGGTGGCGGGGTCGGGGCTGGGGGGGGAAAGGGGGCGGCGGGGTCAGGGCAGGGGTCGTGGGGAGGGGGGGACGGCCGGGGGTGGCACTTGGGGACACTCACACACCCCCCTGGGTGGCACCTGGGGACATTCAGACACAGCCGAGGGTGGCACCTGGGGACACTCACAGACCTGAGGGTGGCACTTGGGGACATTCAGACACAGCTGAGTGTGGCACTTGGGGACATTTTGACACGGCTGGGGGTGGCACTTGGGGACACTCACAGACCTGAGTGTGGCACGTGGGGATACACAGACACAGCCGAGGGTGGCACTTGGGGACATTCAGACACCCGAGTGTGGCACTTGGGGACATTCAGACACAGCTGTAGCACCTGGGGACACTCTCACACCTGAGTGTGGCACTTGGGGACACTCACACACCCCCCTGGGTGGCACTTGGGGACACTTACACACCCCTGAGTGGCACTTGGGGACATTCAGACACAGCTGAGGGTGGCACTTGAGGACACACAGACACAGCTGTGACACCTGGGGACACTCTCACACCTGAGTGTGGCACTTGGGGACATTCAGACACAGCCGAGGGTGGCACCTGGGGACACTCACAGACCTGAGTGTGGCACTTGGGGACATTCAGACACGGGCCGCGTGTGGCACTTGGGGACACTCACACACCCCCCTGGGTGGCACTTGGGGACACACAGACACGGCTGTGACACCTGGGGACACTCACACACCTGAATGTGACACCTGGGGACACTCACACACCCAAGTGTGGCACTTGGGGACACTCACACACCCCCCTGGGTGGCACTTGGGGACACACAGACACAGCTGTGGCACTTGGGGACACTCACACCCCCCCGGGGTGGCACTTGGGGACACACAGACACAGCTGTGGCACTTGGGGACACTCACACCCCCCCGGGGTGGCACTCGGGGGTGGCACCCCTGTCCCCGGGGTGGCACTCAGGGGTGGCAGCCCTGTCCCCGGGGTGGCACTCAGGGTGGCACCCCTGTCCCCGGGGTGGCACTCAGGGTGACAGCCCTGTCCCCGGGGTGGCACTCAGGGTGACAGCGCTGTCCCCGGGGTGGCACTCGGGGGTGGCACCCCTGTCCCCGGGGTGGCACTCAGGGTGACAGCCCTGTCCCTGGGGTGGCACTCGGGGTGACACCGCTGTCCCCAGGGTGGCACTCAGGGGTGACAGCGCTGTCCCCGGGGTGGCACTCAGGGGGTGACACCGCTGTCCCTGGGGTGGCACTCGGGGTGACACCGCTGTCCCCAGGGTGGCACTCAGGGGTGACACCGCTGTCCCCGGGGTGGCACTCAGGGGTGACACCGCTGTCCCCAGGGTGGCACTCAGGTGACACCGCTGTCCCCAGGGTGGCACTCAGGGGTGACACCGCTGTCCCCAGGGTGGCACTCAGGGGTGACACCGCTGTCCCCAGGGTGGCACTCAGGTGACACCGCTGTCCCCAGGGTGGCACTCAGGGTGACAGTGCTGTCCCCGGGGTGGCACTCGGGGGTGGCACCCCTGTCCCCAGGGTGGCACTCAGGGTGACACCGCTGTCCCCCGGGGTGGCACTCGGGTGACACCGCTGTCCCCAGGGTGGCACTCAGGGTGACAGCGCTGTCCCCGGGGTGGCACTCAGGTGACACCGCTGTCCCCGGGGTGGCACTCAGGTGACACCGCTGTCCCCAGGCCCTACCTGCGGCAGGGGACGGGCAGGTCCCCCTTGGTGACGTGCAGGATGAACGGGGGCGGCTCCTCCAGCTCCAGCTCGCTCAGCTCTGCACGGGGGACACGTGGGGACACCATGGGGACACCATGGGGACACCACGGGGACATCATGGGGCACAATGGGGACATGATGGGGCACAATGGGGACACCGTGGGGACACCGCAGGGACACTATGGGGACACCATGGGGACATCACGGGGACAGGATGGGGATGCAATGGGGATATCATGGGGACACCATGTGGGAACACCATGGGGCACAATGGGGACATGTGGGGACATCATGGGGACACCATGGGGCACAATGGGGACACCATGGGGGCATGTGGGGAGACCATGGGGACATCATGGAGACATCATGGGGACACCATGGGGATGCAATGGGGACATCATGGGGATGTGGGGACACGATGAGGACACTATGGAGACACCATGGGGACACCACAGGGACACCATGGGGACAGGATGGGGACACCATGGGGACGTGGGGACACTATGGGGACATCATGGGGACACGTGGGGACACCATGGGGACACCATGGGGACACCACGGGGACACCATGGGGACACCATGGGGCACAATGGGGACATGATGGGGACACCATGGGGACACCATGGGGCACAATGGGGACAGGATGGGGACACCATGGGGGGGACACCATGGGGCACAATGGGGACACCATGGGGACGTGCCAGCCCCTGGGGGACACCGCGGGTGGTGTCTGGTGACACCTGGGGGACCCTCACCTGCGTCCCAATCCTCCCGGCACAGGGGGGGCTGCCAGGCCTGGGGGGGCTCCCAGGCTGTCCTGGCCGTGTCCTGGGGGTCTGCGGGGACAGAGGGGACAGAGGTGACGGGGGACACACCTGGGGACACCCCCGGGGGGGGGGACAGGGGACAGGGGACAGGGCCAGGCCGTACCCAGGGGCAGCTCCAGGGGCAGTTTGTCGGGGCAGGAGGTGACGTGGCTGCGCAGGTGGGCGCGGGGGACGCGGTGCCGCGCGTTGAAGGGACAGGTGGCCAAGGTGCGGGACACCTGCGGGTTGTTCTGGGGAGAGGGACCCCAAAGGTGACCCCAAAACCCTTCAGAGATCCCGAACCCCGGCAGGTCCTGAACCCCAAAACTGACCCCAACCCCCTCAGAGACCCCAAACCCCGGCAGGTCCTGAACCCCAAAACTGACCCCCAACCCCCTCAGAGACCCCAATTCCTGCAGACCCCAGACCCCAGCAGGTCCCAGACCCCAAAACTGACCCCAAACCCCTCAGAGACCCCAAACCCTGGCGGGTCCTGAACCCCAAAACCGACCCCAAACCCCAATTCCTGCAGACCCCCACAGACCTCAAACCCCTCAGAGACCCCAAACCCCGGCAGGTCCTGGACCCCAAAACCGACCCCAAACCCCTCACGGAGCCCCATTCCTGCAGACCCCAGACCCCAGCAGGTCCTGGACACCAAAACTGACCCCAAACCCCAATTCCTGCAGACCCCAGACCCTCACAGACCCCAAACCCTTCATGGCCTCTCCCTGACAGATCCCGGACCCCCAAACCGACCCCAACCCCAATTCCTGCAGACCCCCACAGACCTCAAACCCCTCAGAGACCCCAAACCCTGGCAGGTCCCGGACCCTAAAACCGACCCCAAATCCCTCAGAGACCCCGACCCCCGGCAGGTTCTGGACCCCAAAACCGACCCCAAACCCCTCACGGAGCCCAATTCCTGCAGACCCCAGACCCCCCACAGACCCCAAACCCCTGCAGACCCCAGACTCTTCATGGCCTCTCCCTGGCAGATCCCGGACCCCAAAACCGACCCCAACCCCAATTCCTGCAGACCCCAGACCCCCACAGACCTCAAACCCCTCAGAGACCCCAAACCCTGGCAGGTTCCGGACCCCAAAACTGACCTCAAACCCCTCAGAGACCCCAAACCCCAGTGGGTCCTGAACCCCAAAACCGACCGCAAACCCTAATTCCTGCAGACCCCGGACCCCAAAACCAACCCCAAACTCCTTCAGAGACCCCAATTCCTGCAGACCCCGGACTCCAAAACCGACCCCAAACCCCTCAGAGACCCCAGTTCCTGCAGACCCCAGACCCCTCACGGACCCCAAACCCCTGCAGACCCCAGACCCTTCATGGCCTCTCCCTGACAGGTCCCAGACCCCAAAACCGACCCCAAACCCCTCAGAGACCCCAAACCCCGGCAGGTCCCGGACCCCAAAACTGACCCCAACCCCCCATGGACCCCAATTCCTGCAGACCCCAGACCCCTCACGGACCCCAAACCCTTCATGGCCTCTCCCTGACAGGTCCCAGACCCCAAAACCGACCCCAAAGCCCTCAGAGACCCCGACCCCCCGGCAGGTCCCGCCCGGTCCCGGTGTCCCCTCCCCCATCCAGGTATCCCCTCCCCCGGGTCCCGGTGTCCCCTCCCGGTCCCGGTGTCCCCCCGCATCCCGATGTCCCTCCCCCGGGTCCCGGTGTCCCCTCCCGGTGTCCCCACCCGGTCCGGTGTCCCCTCCCGGTCCCGGTGTTCCCACCCGGTCCGGTGTCCCCTCCCGGTCCGGTGTCCCCTCCCGGGTCCCGGTGTCCCCTCCCGGTGTCCCCTCCCGGTCCCGGTGTCCCCACCCGGTCCGGTGTCCCCTCCCGGGTCCCCGTGTCCCTCCCTCATCCCCGTGTCCTCTCCCGGGTCCCGGTGTCCCCTCCCGGTCCCGGTGTCCCTCCCCCATCCAGGTGTCCCTCCCCCAGCCAGGTGTCCTCTCCCGGTCCCGGTGTCCCCCCGCATCCCGATGTCCCCTCCCGGTGTCCCGGTGTCCTTCCCCCATCCAGGTGTCCCCTCCCCCGGGTCCCGGTGTCCCCTCCCGGTGTCCCCTCCGCAGTCCCCGTGTCCCTCTCCCGGGTCCCGGTGTCCCCTCCCGGTGTCCCCTCCCGGTCCCGGTGTCCCCTCCCGGTGTCCCCTCCCGGTGTTCCCCACCCGGTCCCGGTGTCCCCTCCCGGTCCCGGTAGCCCCTCCCGGGTCCCGGTGTCCCCTCCCGGTCCCGGTGTCCCCCTCCCGGTGTCCCCCCCGCTCACCTGCTGGCAGCGCACCAGGTGATAGGGCAGGCGGGACACGCGCACCTGGTGGCTCCGGTCGTACGGGCACTGCACGAGCGCGTCGGGCTCCATGGGCTCCGGTAGCGCCGGGCACGGGTCGGTACCGCCGGGCACGGGTCGGTACCGGTTCGGTCTCACCGGTCACAGCTTGGTCCCAGCGGTCCCGGTTCCGTCCCACCCGTCCTGGTTCGGTCCCCGGTTCGGTCCCACCAGTCCCGGTTTGGTCACGGATCGGTCCCGTTGGTCCCGGTTCGGTCACAATTCGGTCCCGGTTCGGTCGCACCAGTCCCGGTTTGGTCACGGATGGGTCCCGGTTCGGTCCTACCAGTCCCGGTTCGGTCCTACCAGTCCCCGGTTCGGTCCCGGTTCGGTCCCGGTTCCGGTCCCAGCAGCGCTGGTTCTGTCCCTGTCCGGTGGCAGCGGGCTCGGTTCTGTCCGGCTCGGTTCCACCGGTGCCGGTTCCGCTTCACGGCAGCGTCGCCGTTACCACGGCAACGGGCGCTGCTCCTGAGTCCTCCGCGCCGCTGGGGGGCGCCGCCCCGCCGTACTCACGGCAACGGGGGGCGGGAAAATTTGGAGTAAATAGGCCCGGATTGGGGTAAAACGGGCCCGGATTGGGGTAAAATGGGCCAGACACCGATATGGGGCCTGACACCAATATAGGGCCCTGACACTGATATAGGGCCTGACAGTGATATGGGGCCCTGACACGGATATAGGGCCTGACACTGATATGGGCCCTGACACTGATATGGGCCCTGACACTGATGTGGGGCCTGACACTGATATGGGGCCTGACACTGATATGGGGCCTGACACTGATGTGGGGCCTGACACTGATATGGGGCCTGACACTGATATGGGGCCTGACACTGATGTGGGGCCTGACACTGATATGGGGCCCTGACACCAATGTGGGGCCTGACACGGATATAGGGCCTGACACCGATATGGGGCCTGACACCAATGTGGGGCCTGACACCGATATAGGGCCTGACACGGATATAGGGCCTGACACCGATATGGGGCCTGACACTGATATGGGGCCTGACACCAATGTGGGGCCTGACACGGATATAGGGCCTGACACCGATGTGGGGCCTGACACTGATATGGGGCCTGACACCAATGTGGGGCCTGACACCCCTATGGGGCCTTGACACCCCTATAGGGCCCTGACACTGATATGGGGCCTGACAGTGATATGGGGCCCTGACACCGATATGGGGCCTGACACCGATGTGGGGCCTGACACTGATATGGGGGCCTGACACCGATATGGGGCCCTGAACCCAAACGGGGCCCCAGCTGGGGCTGATGGTGGCCTCACCCACCAGTGGTGTCACCCATCAGCAATGTCACCCAGTTGTGCTGTCACCCACCAGCAGTGTCACCAGCCATGGTGTCACCCACCAGCAGTGTCACCAGCCATGGTGTCACCCATCAGCGGTGTCACCCATCAGCAATGTCACCCACCAGCGGTGTCACCCACCAGCGGTGTCACCCAGCCGTGGTGTCACACACCCACAGCATCAGGCCTTGGTGGCATCAGGCCATGGCCAGTGTCACCCATCTGTGCTGTCCCCCATCGCTGGTGTCACCTGTCCCTGCTGTCCCCCCATGGCCGCTGTCACCCACCAGCAGTGTCACCAGCCGTGGTGTCACCCATCAGCAGTGTCCACCCATCAGTGGTGTCACACACCCACAGCATCAAGCCGTGGTGGCATCAGGCCATGGCCAGTGTCACCTGTCCCTGCTGTCCCTCATGGCCGGTGTCACCTATCAGCGGTGTCACCCACCAGCAGTGTCACCCACCAGCAGTGTCACCCATCAGCGATGTCACCCAGCCGTATCACCCACTGGTGTCACACACCCACGGCATCAGGCCGTGGTGGCATCAGGCCATGGCCGGTGTCACCCGTCCCTGCTGTCCCCCCATGTCCCCAGTGTCCCCATGTCCCCAGTGTCCCCAAGGCCCCGCTGTCCCCCGCCCCGCGTCCCCCCCGCGGTGTCACCACGGGGCGGTGGCGCCGCCGTCACGTGTCCCCCCCGGGCGCAGGAAGGGGAAGTTGGGGCTCGGGGGCCTCTTGGGGACAGCGGGGGTGACACCGAGGTGCCACCATGGCCCTGCCCTCGGCCTACGGGGACAAAGTGGCCGAGAAGCTGACGCTGCTCAACGAGCGGGGCCGGGGGGTCCTGGTGCGCCTCTACCACCTGAAAAAGGTGAGGGGGGGACACCTGGGGGACACCCGAGGGTCCCCAGGCCCCCCCAGCCCATGGGGAGCCTCTGAGGGGCTGGGGGGTGGGGAGGGAGGGGGGGATTTGGGGAGGGGGGAGAGCTCGGGGAGGGTTTGGGGGGGGGCCCGAGTCAGGGAGGGGTTGGACAGGGGGGGGTTTTAGGGGCTCCCAGTCCTTGAGGGAGGGAATTTGGGGGGGTCCCAGCCCAGGGAGGGGGGTTTGGGGGGATCTGAGGTGGGTGGGGCTCAGTTTTGGGGGAGATTTTGGGGTTGTCCCAGCCCCGGGGAGGGGTTTGGGGGGGGGTCCCTGGTCAGGGAGGGGTTGGACAGGGGGGGTTTTGGGGGCTCCCAGCCCCTGAGGGGGGAATTTGGGGGGGTCCCAGCCCAGGGAGGGGTCTGGGGGGGGAATCTGAGGTGGGGGTGGGGCTCAGTTTTGGGGGAATTTTTGGGGGTGCCCCAGCTCAGGGAGGGGTCTGGGGGGGATCTGAAGTGGGGGTGGGGCTCAATTTTGGGGGAGATTTTGGGGTGTCCCAGCCAGAGGGGGGGGTCTGGGGGGGATTTGAGGTGGCAGGGGCTCAATTTTGGGGGAGATTTTGGGGTGTCCCAGTCTGGGGAGGGGTTTTGGGGGGGATCTGAGGTGGGGGGCTGGGCTCAGTTTTGTGGTAATTTTTGGGGGTATCCCAGCCCGGGGAGGGGTTTGGGGGGGGTCTCTGGTCAGGGAGGGGTTGGACAGGGGGGGTTTTGGGGGCTTCCAGCCCCTGAGGGGGGAATTTGGGGGGGGTCCCAGCCCAGGGAGGGGTTTGGGGGGGATCTGAGGGGGGGGGGGGGGCTCAGTTCTGGGGGAGTTTTTGGGGTGTCCCAGCCCTGGGCGGGGTTTTTGGGATCCGTTCCCGGGGGTTGTGACCCGGGGGTCCCCCAGAGCTGCTCGGACCCCCGCACGCGGCCGCCCTTCCTCGGGGACAAGGCCATGGAGGCCTCGGCCAAGTTCATCCAGAAGAAATTCCCGCACCTGGACGTGCGGAGCAAGCACCGTGAGCCGCTGTCCCCGTGTCCCCATGTCCCCAGTGTCCCGTGTCCCCAGTGTCCCCATGTCCCCGTGTCCCCAGTGTCCCTGTGTCCCCGTGTCCCTGTGTCTCCAGTGTCCCCAGTGTCCCCATGTCCCCCAGTGTCCCCGTGTCCCTGTGTCCCCGTGTCCCAGTGTCCCAGTGTCCCTGTGTCCCAGTGTCCCTGTGTCCCAGTGTCCCTGTGTCTCCAGTGTCCCCGTGTCCCCATGTCCCCATGTCCCTGTGTCCCCAGTATCCGTGTCCCCAGTGTCCCCAGTGTCCCTGTGTCCCAGTGTCCCCGTGTCCCCCGTGTCCCCACTGTCCCCGTGTCCCTGTGTCCCCACGTCCCCATGTCCCCATGTCCCTGTGTCCGGACCCCCATGTCCCACCGTTCCCATGTCCCTAACCTCATGTCCCCACTGTCCCTGTGTCCCCAGTGTCCCCATGTCCCCAGTGTCCCCACTGTTCCCACCACCCCCATGTCTCCTCTGTCCCCGTGACCCCACCCCCATGTCCCCACCTCTGTGTCCCCACTGTCCCCTTGTCCTGACCCCCATGTCCCCAACCTCATGTCCCCACTGTCCCCGTGTCCCCACCCCTGTTTCCCCACTGTCCCCATGACCCCACCCCCATGTCCCCACCTCTGTGTCCCCACCATCCCCCCTGTCCCCTCTGTCCCGGTGTCCCCACCCCGCTGTGGGAAATGCCACCCCACCCTGCGTGTCCCCGCTGTCACCTCACCCCGGATGTCCCCTTTTCTCACCCCTCCCCCTGTGTCCCCGCCGGTGTCACCGCCACCCCCGCTGTCCCCGTGTCCCCCCCAGTGTCACCCACCCGCTGTCCCCGTGTCCCCCCCCCCCGGTGCCACCCACCCGCTGTCCCCATGTCCCCCCCCGGTGCCACCCACGCCACTGTCCCCGTGTCCCCCCCGGTGCCACCCACCCGCTGTCCCCGTGTCCCCCCCGGTGCCACCCACGCCACTGTCCCCGTGTCCCCCCCGGTGTCACCCACCCGCTGTCCCCGTGTCCCCCCCGGTGCCACCCACGCCACTGTCCCCGTGTCCCCCCCGGTGCCACCCACCCGCTGTCCCCGTGTCCCCCCCGGTGCCACCCACGCCGCTGTCCCCGTGTCCCCCCCCCCCCCCCCCCCGGTGCCACCCACCCGCTGTCCCCGTGTCCCCCCGCAGCAGCACCTGGGCCCGGTGCACAGGGACAAAGGGGACATCGTGCGGGTGCTGGCACCGTTCTACCACACCTTCCTGGACCTGCTGGAGTTCCGGGTGAGCCGGGGAGGGGACAGAGGGGACAGAGGGGACACAGGGGGGTGTCCCTCCGGGCCGGGGACACGGTGGTGACACACGCGTGGCGCTGTCCCCTCGCCGCCAGGACCACGTGTACGAGCTGCTCAACACCATCGACGCCAGCCAGTGCTTCTTCGACATCGTGAGTGCCACCACCCCCTGCTGTCCCCGCTGTCCCCTCACGGCTGTCCTGTCCTGTCCCCTCACGGCTGTCCCCTCATGGCTGTCCTGTCCTGTCCCCTCACGGCTGTCCCCTCACGGCTATCCTGTCCTGTCCCCTCACGGCTGTCCTGTCCCCTCACCTCTGTCCTGTCCTGTCCCCTCACGGCTGTCCCCTCACTGCTGTCCCCTCACGGCTGTCCTTGTCCTGTCCCCCTCATGGCTGTCCTGTCCCCTCATGGCTGTCCTGTCCCCTCACGGCTGTCCTGTCCCCTCACCGCTGTCCCCTCACGGCTGTCCTGTCCTGTCCCCTCACGGCTGTCCCCTCCTCCCTGCCAGCACATCAACTACGACCTCACCAAGGGTTACCTGGACCTGGTTGTCACCTACGTGTCGCTGGTGCTGCTGCTGGCGCGCACCGAGGAGCGGCGGCTGCTGCTGGGGCTCTACCACTGCGCGCACGAGATGAGCCACGGCGCCAGGTGCCACCCCCGGCCTGTCCCCGGCCTGTCCCCGAGGCTGTGCCACCCCCCGGCCTGTCCCCGAGGCTGTGCCACCCCCTGCTTGTCCCCGAGCTGTCCCCGAGCTGTCCCCGGGCTGTGCCACCCCCCGGCCTGTCCCTGAGCTGTCCCCGAGGCTGTGCCATCTCCGGGGCTATCCCCGAGGTTGTGCCACCCCCCGAGGCTGTCCCCGAGGCTGTGCCACCCCTGGCCTGTCCCCGGGCTGTCCCCAGGCTGTGCCACCCCCCGGGCTGTCCCCGAGCTGTCCCCGAGGCTGTGCCACCCCCCGGGCTGTCCCCGGGCTGTCCCCGGGCTGTCCCCGGGCTATCCCCGAGGCTGTGCCACCCCCCGGGCTGTCCCCAGACTGTGCCATCTCCGGGGCTGTCCCCGGGCTGTCCCCGAGGCTGTGCCACCCCCGGGCTGTCCCCCAGGCTGTGTCCCCAGCGGGGCTGTCCCCAAGGACGCGTTTGCCGGGTTGTTCCCGTGCTGTCCCTTCCCCGGGGCTGTCCCCAGTGTGTCCCCAAAGTGTCCCCAATGCCAGGGCTGTCCTGGGACTGTCTCTGACGTGTGTCCCCAACGCCACAGCCCCGGGGCTGTCCCCAACCTGTCCCCGTGTCCCCGCAGCCCCGGGGCTGTCCCCAACCTGTCCCCGTGTCCCCGCGGCCCCGGGGCTGTCCCCAGCGTGTCCCCGCAGCCCCAGGGCTGTCCCCAAGCTGTCCCCGTGTCCCCGCGGCCCCAGGGCTGTCCCCAAGCTGTCCCCGTGTCCCCGCAGCGAGCCGGGCTTTGCCCGCCTGGCGCAGATGGTGCTGGAGTACGAGCAGCCCCTCAAGAAGCTGCCCGAGGAGTTCGGGCCCCACACCAAGGTGGGTCGGGGGTCCGCGGCCACCGGCAGGGCCACCCGCGGCCGGGCGCTGTCCCCGCTGTCCCCCAGTGCTGTCCCCGCTGTCCCTGCTGTCCCCAGTGCTGTCCCCGTGTCCCCAGCACTGTCCCCAGCGCTGTCCCGGTGTCCCCACTGTCCCCGCTGTCCCCAGCGCTGTCCCCGTGTCCCCAGCACTGTCCTGGTGTCCCCGCTGTCCCAGCACTGTCCCCATGTCCCCATGTCCCCGCTGGCCCCGCTGTCCCCAGCGCTGTCCCCAGCGCTGTCCCCATGTCCCCGCTGTCCCCAGCGCTGTCCCCGCTGTCCCCGCTGTCCCCGCTGTCCCCAGCGCTGTCCCCGTGTCCCCGCTGTCCCCAGCGGTGTCCCGCTGTCCCCGCAGGCCGTGGGCAGCGCGCTGCTGTCCCTGCGGGCCCCGTTCGAGCGGCGCTGCCGGGACGCGGAGCAGTGGCGGCGGGAGCAGCTGCTGAGCCTGCTGGGACCCGCGGGGGACATGCTGAGCCCGGCCACGAGTGACAGCGTGAGCGGGGACACGGGGACACGGGGACATGGGGGCACAGGGACACGGGGACATGGGGACATGGGGACACGGGGACACGGGGACATGGGGACATGGGGACACGGGGACATGGGGTGTGGGGACATGGGGACATGGGGACACAGGGACATGCTGAGCCCGGCCACGAGTGACAGCGTGAGCGGGGACACGGGGACACGACACGGGGACATGGGGGCACAGGGACACGGGGACATGGGGACATGGGGACACGGGGACACGGGGACATGGGGTGTGGGGGACATGGGGACATGGGGACACAGGGACATGCTGAGCCCGGCCACGAGTGACAGCGTGAGCGGGGACACGGGGACACGGGGACACGGGGACATGCTGAGCCCGGCCACCAGTGACAGCGTGAGTGGGGACACGGGGACACAGGGTGTGGGGACACGGGGACATGGGGTGTGGGGGACATGGGGACATGAACCTGGCCACCAGTGACAGCGTGAGCGGGGACAGGGGGACATTGGGGGCACAGGGACACGGGGACACGGGTACACGGGGACATGGGGTGTGGGGACATGGGGACATGCTGAGCCCGGCCATGAGTGACAGCGTGAGCGGGGACACGGGGGACACGGGGTGTGGGGACACGGGGACACGGGGACATGGGGACATGGGGGCACAGGGACATGCTGAGCCCGGCCACCAGTGACAGCGTGAGCGGGGACACGGGGACACCGGGACACGGGGACATGGGGACATGGGGACACGGGGACACAGGGACACGGGGACACGGGGACATGGGGACACAGGGACACGGGGACACCGGGACACGGGGACATGGGGACACGGGGACACCGGGACACGGGGACATGGGGGACACGGGGACACGGGGACACAGGGACACGGGGACACGGGGACATGGGGGACACAGGGACACGGGGACACCGGGACACGGGGACACAGGGACACGGGGACACAGGGACATGGGGACATCAGGGGCATGGGGACACGGGGCTGGTGTCACAGGGACATGGGGACATGGGCTTGGGGTGGGGGGACGGGGTCAGGGGACAGCGGGGGTGGTGACACCGGTGTCCCCAGATGGCCTGTGAGTACCTGTCCCTGGAGGTGATGGAGCGCTGGATCATCCGTGAGTGCTGGCACTGCCCGGGGGTCCCCAGCCCCTCCTGGACATTGTCCCCACCCCTGGGTCCCGGTTTTGGGGTCCCTGTCGTGGGGCTGTCCCCTCAGAGGGGGGCGTTCCTTGGCACTGTCCCCACCCCCGGGTCCCGGTTTGGGGGTCCCTGACGGGGGGGCTGTGCCCTCAGGGGGGGGTTCCTGGGCACTGTCCCCACCTCCCAGTCCCCATTTTGGGGTCCCTGACGGAGGGGCTGTCCCCTCAGGGGGGTTCCTGGGCGCTGTCCCCAACCCCTCCTGGACATTGTCCCCACCCCTGGGTCCCCATTTTGGGGTCCCTGATGTCTCCAGTGTGGGGCTGTCCCCTCAGGGGGGTTCCTTGGCACTGTCCCCACCCCTCAGCCCCAATTTTGGGGTCCCTGACGGGGGGGGCTGTGCCCGCAGTGGGGTTCCTGGGCTGTATCCCCACCCTTGGGTCCCGGTTTTGGGGTCCCTGATGCAGGGCTGTCCCCCTCAGGGGGGTTCCTGGGCTGTATCCCCACCCCCGGGTCCCTGTTTCGGGGGCCCCTGATGGGGGGCTGTGCCCGCAGTGGGGTTCCTGGGCCCTGTCCCTGTCCCTCAGTCCCCATTTTGGGGTCCCTGATGCGGGGCTGTCCCCTCAGGGGGGGTTCCTGGGCTGTATCCCCACCCCCGGGTCCCTGTTTGGGGGTCCCTGATGCGGGGCTGTGCCCGCAGTGGGGTTCCTGGGCTGTATCCCCACCCTTGGGTGCCGGTTTTGGGGTCCCTGATGCAGGGCTGTCCCCTCAGGGGGGTTCCTGGGCGCTGTCCCCAACCCCTCCTGGACATTGTCCCCACCCCTGGTCCCTGTTTTGGAGTCCCTGATGTCCCCAGTGTGGGGCTGTCCCCTCAGGGGGGTTCCTTGGCACTGTCCCTGTCCCTCAGCCCCCAATTTTGGGGTCCCTGACGGGGGGGCTGTGCCCGCAGTGGGGTTCCTGGGCTGTATCCCCACCCTTGGGTGCCGGTTTCGGGGGTCCCTGACGGGGGGCTGTGTCCCCTCAGGGGGGTTCCTGGGCACTGTCCCCAACCCCGGGTCCCTGTTTGGGGGTCCCTGACGCGGGGGCTGTGCCCGCAGTGGGGTTCCTGGGCTGTATCCCCACCCTTGGGTCCCCATTTCGGGGGTCCCTGACGGGGGGGCTGTGCCCGCAGTGGGGTTCCTGGGCTATGTCCCCTCCCCCTGGGTCCCCATTTTGGGGGTCCCTGGTGTCCCCAGTGTGGGGCTGTCCCCTCAGGGGGGTTCCTTGGCACTGTCCCTGTCCCTCAGTCCCCATTTTGGGGTCCCTGATGCGGGGCTGTCCCCTCAGGGGGGGTTCCTGGGCTGTATCCCCACCCCCGGGTCCCGGTTTTGGGGGTCCCTGACGGGGGGGCTGTGCCCGCAGTGGGGTTCCTTGGCCCTGTCCCCACCCTTGGGTGCCGGTTTGGGGGTCCCTGACGGGGGGGCTGTGCCCGCAGTGGGGTTCCTGGTGTGCCCGGGGGCTCTGGCCGCCCCCCCGTGCCAGCAGCTGTGGCGCCAGGCGCTGCGGGGCTCGCTCTTTGTCCCCCTGCTGCGCGACGAGGCGCTGGCCGTGCACAGGGTCACCGAGGAGCTGCTGGGGGGGCTCAAGGGGTGAGCGCCGCGACCCCCGCGGGGGTGGGGGGGGGGGGGTGGCAGGGGTGGGGGGGCTTCACTGGGGGCTGCGCTAGGGTGCCCGGGGGGTGTTCAGGGGAGTTTGGGGGTGTCAGGGGGTGCCGGGGGGGGTACCAGGGGTTGGGGGCGTTCCCGGGGGGCTCCGGGGGGGGTCTCCTGGGGGTCCCAGGGGTTGGGGCCGTGCCCAGGGGGTTCAGAGGTTGCTCGGGGGGGTCTCCTGGGGGGTCTCCTGGGGGTGTCAGGGGCGGGGGGCTTCACTGGGGGCTGCGCTGGGGTGCCCGGGGGGGTGTTCAGGGGAGTTTGGGGGGGTCAGGGGGTGCCGGGGGGGCACCAGGGGCTGGGGCTGTGCCCAGGAGGCTCAGAGGGTGCTCGGGGGGGTGTCCTGGGGGTCTTCTGGGGGTACCAGGGGGGTACCAGGGGGTCTCCTGGGGGTCTCCTGGGGGGTGTTTCAGGGGCGGGGGGCTTCACTGGGGGCTCCGCGGGGGTGCCCTGGGGGGTGTTCAGGGGAGTTTGGGGGGCGTCTCCTGGGTGCCAGGGGGGGCCCCAAGGGCTGGGGGCGTTCCTGGGGGGCTCAGGGGGTCCCAGAGGTTGGGGCTGTGCCCAGGGGGCTCCGGGGGGATCTCCTGGGGGTTTCCCGGGGGTCTCCTGGGGGTCCCAGGGACTCGGGGCTGTACCCGGGGGGCTCTGGGGGGGTTTCCTGGGGGTCTCCTGGGGGTACCAGGGGGGCACCAGGGACTGGGGGCGTTCCTGGGGAGCTCCGGGGGGGTTCTCCTGGGGGCACCAGGGGGGGTCCCAGGGGTTGAGGGCTGCGACCAGGGGGCTCCCGGGGGGGTCTCCTGGGGGTGTCAGGGGTGGGGGGGCTTCACTGGGGGCTCCGCGGGGGTGCCCGGGGGACGTTCAGGGGAGTTTGGGGGGCGTCTCCTGGGTGCCAGGGGGGCACCAGGGGCTGGGGGCGTTCCTGGAGGGCTCAGGGGGGGGTCTCCTGGGGGTCTCCTGGGTGCCAGGGTGGTCTCAGGGGTCGGGGCTGTGCCCAGGGGGCTCAGGGGGAGGGGTCTCCTGGGGGTCCCAGGGGCTGGGGGCGTTCCCGAGGGACTCAGGGGGCGTCTCTTGGGGTCTCCTGGGGGCAGCAGGGGGGTCCCAGGGGCGAGGGGCTGTGCCCAGGGGGCTCGGGGGGGGTCTCCTGGGGGTGTCAGGGGTGGGGGGGGCTTCACTGGGGGCTCCGCGGGGGTGCCCGGGGGGTGTTCAAGGGAGTTTTGGGGGGGTCAGGGGGTGCCGGGGGGGCACCAGGGGCTGGGGCTGTGCCCAGGAGGCTCAGAGGGTGCTCGGGGGGGGTGTCCTGGGGGTCTCCTGGGGGTACCAGGGGGTACCAGGGACTGGGGGCGTTCCTGGGGGTCTGCTGGGGGGCTCCGGGGGGGTCTCCTGGGGGCAGCAGGGGGGTCCCAGGGGCTGGGGGTTGTGCCCAGGGTGCTCAGGGGGGGTCTCCTGGGGGTGTCAGGGGCGGGGGGGCTTCCCTGGGCATTCCCAGGGGTGCCCGGGGGGGGTGTTCAGGGGAGTTTGGGGGTGTCAGGGGGTGTTTGGGAGGGGTCTCCTGGGTGCCAGGGGGGCACCAGGGGCTGGGGGCCGTGCCCAGGGGGCTCCGGGGGGGATCTCCCGGGGGTCTCTGGGGGTACCGGGGTTGGGGCGTTCCCGGGGGCCTCGGGGGGGGATCTCCCGGGGGTCTCCCGGGGTTGGGGCGGTGCCCGGGGGGGCTCAGAGGGTGCTCGGGGGGGATCTCCCGGGGATCTCTGGGGGTACCAGGGGGGTACCAGGGGGGGTCCCGGGGTTGGGGCGGTGCCCGGGGGGCTCAGGGGGGATCTCCCGGGGGTCTCTGGGGGTCCCGGGGGTTGGGGCGGTGCCCGGGGGGCTCGGGGGGGATCTCCTGGGGGTCTCCCGGGGGTCCCGGGGGTTGGGCCGTGCCCGGGGGGCTCGGGGGGTGCCGGGGGGGGGGTCCCGGGGGGTTGGGGCGGTGCCCGGGGGTCTCGGGGGTCCCCGGGGCTGTGCCAGCTGCCCCTGCCCAGGTACGGGAAGCGCGTGGCCGATGTCCGCGAGTGCCGGGAGCAGGCGGCGGCTCACAGGTCTGGGGACAGCGGGGGACAGCGCGGGGGGGCTCGGGGAGTGGGGGGAGGGTCCCGGGGGGGGCTGGGGGAGCTGAGGGACCCCCAAACCCGGGGGGTCTCAGAGCTGGGGGTGCCCCGGCTCCATCCACCCCCACCCCCGGCTTTGTCACTGTCCCCTGGGGGTGGCCCTGGGGGGGGGGGTCCTTTGGGTGTCCCTGGCCCCGATCCCCCCCCCCTCACCCTCCAATTCTGATCCCCCCCCGACCCCCGGAGCCCCCCCCCCCCCCCAAATCCCCCAAGCCCTCCCCCAGCCCCTCACTGCCCGGGGTCACCCCCATCGAGTCATTGTCACCCCCCGGTCCCTGCCCGGGGCTCTGTTCCCCCCCCCGTCCCCCCCCCCGGATCCCTCCGACCCCCCGCGACCCTCGGGACCCTCGGTGACCCCCAGGACCCCCAGGACCCCCCCCAAACCTCTGGAGACCCCCCCAGCCCCTCACTGCCCGGGGTCACCTCCATCGAGTCATTGTCACCCCCCCATCCCTGCGCCCTCCCCCGTCCCCCCACCCGGGATCCCCGTGACCCCCCAGGACCCCCAGGACCCCCGGTGACCCTCAGGGACCCTCGGTGACCCCCCGGGACCCCCAGGACCCCCCCAAACCTCTGGCAGGCCCCCCCCATCCCCTCACTGCCCGGGGTCACCCCCATCGAGTCATTGTCACCCCCCGGTCCCTGCGCGGGGCTCTGCCCCCTCCTCCGTCCCCCCCCCGGACCCCCTGGATCCCCCCGACCCCCGGTGACCCCCGGGACACTCCGGGGACCCCCTGTGACCCCCGAGACCCCCAAGACCCCCCCAAACCTCTGGCAGCCCCCCCATCCCGTCACTGCCCGGGGTCACCTCCATCGAGTCATTGTCACCCCCCCCATCCCTGCGCCCTCCCCCTTCCCCCCACCTCGGATCCCCCCGACCCCCCGGGACCCCCGGGACCCCCCCAGGACCCCCGGGACCCCCCCAACCCTCTGGCGGCCCCCCCAGCCCGGCGCTGCACCGCGGCCGCCGCTCCTTCCTGCGCGGGGCCGTGCGGGAGCTGCTGGCGCTGCTGGAGGATCAGCCCGGGCTGCTGGGGCCCAAGGTGCGCCCGGGGGGCTTGGGGGGGAATTTGGGGGGGTTTGGGAGGATTTGGGGGGTTTCGGGGGGGGGGTTTGGGGGGATTTTGGGGATTTGAGGGGATTTTGGGGGGTTTTGGGGAGAGTTTGGGGGGATTTGAGGGGATTTTGGGAGGATTTGAGGGGATTTTGGGAGGATTTGGGGGGTTTCGGGGGGGGTTGGGGGGATTTTGGGGGATTTGAGGGGATTTTGGGGGGTTTTGGGGAGAGTTTGGGGGGATTTGGGGAGAGTTTGGGGGGATTTGAGGGGATTTTGGGAGGATTTGGGGGGTTTCGGGGGGGTTTTGGGGGGATTTTGGGGGGTTTTGGGGGGATTTTGGGGGGTTTTGGGGAGAGTTTGGGGGATTTGGGGAGAGTTTGGGGGATTTGAGGGGATTTTGGGAGGATTTGAGGGGATTTTGGGAGGATTTGGGGGGTTTCGGGGGGTTTTGGGGGGATTTGGGGGGTTTCGGGGGGGTTTCGGGGGGATTTTGGGGGGTTTTGGGGAGAGTTTGGGGGGATTTTGGGGGATTTGGGGGCATTTGGGGGGGTTTGGGGGGATTTGGGGGAAATTTGGGGGGGGATTTGGGGGATTTGGAGACGGGGGGATTTGAGGGGATTTGGAGAGAGTTGGGGCAGATTTGGGAAGAGTTTGAGGGGATTTGGGGGGATTTTGGGGGGATTTTGGGGGCATTGGGGAGATTTTGGAGGGATTTGGGGGAGTTTGGGGGGATTTTTGGGGCGATTTTGGGGGATTTTGGGGAGAGTTTGTGGGGGGTTGTGTGCGCGGGATTTGGGGTTCGGGGTTCGGGGTTTGGGGTTTGGGGTTTGGGGTCGCCGGGCTCCCCCCCCCGAGTCCCCCCCTCCCTCCCCCAGGCCCTGCTGGTGTTCGTGGCGCTGTCGCTGTGTCGCGACGAGCTGAGCTGGCTGTCGCGACACGCCGAGCACGTCACCAAGAGCAAGAACCCCGAGGACTTCACGGACAGGTGGGGACAGGGAGGGGGACAGGGAGGGGACAGAGAGGGGACAAGGACGGGACAGAGAGGGGACAGGGAGGGGACAGGGAGGGGACAGAGAGGGGACAGAGAGGGGACAGAGAGGGGACAGGGAGGGGACAGGGAGGGGACAGGGGAGGGGACAGGGAGGGACAGAGAGGGGACAGGGAGGGGGACAGGGAGGGACAGGGGAGGGGACAGAGAGGGGACAGAGAGGGGACAGGGAGGGGACAGAGAGGGGACAGAGAGGGGACAAAGAGGGGACAGGGAGGGGACAGAGAGGGACAGGGAGGGCACGGAGAGGGGACAGAGAGGGGACAGAGAGGGGACAGAGAGGGGACAGAGAGGGACAGGGAGGGGACAGAGGGGGACAAGGAGGGGACAGGGAGGGGACAGGAAGGGGACAAAGAGGGGACAGGGAGGGGACAGGGAGGGACAGGGAGGGGACAAGGGAGAGGACAAGGGAGGGGGACACTGGCGGGACCCGGTGGTTTCTGGGGGGGTCTCTCGGGGGCGTTTCCAGTGGGGGTCTCTCGGGGGGCACCGTGCGGGTTCAGCAGTCCCGGGGGGTTTCTCCCGGGGGTCTCTGACCGCCCCCCGTGTCCCCCCCGTGTCCCCCCCGTGTCCCCCCCGGGCCGCAGCCGCGCGGCGGAGCTGCTGCTGCTGCTGGAGCAGCTGCGGGCGCTGGTGCTGCGGCACCTGCGGCTCCTGCGCCGCTACCACCGGCCCCTACCTGGCGCGCTTCGACGCGCTGCTGCTCAGCGACGTCATCCAGGTACGCCCCGGGGGGGGTGGCACTGTCACCTGAGCCCCCTGAGCCCCCTCTGGGCTGTCCCCAAGCCCCCCGAGCCCCCTCCGGGCTGTCCCTGTCCCCTGAGCCCCCTCTGGGCTGTCCCCAAGCCCCCTGAGCCCCCTCCGGGCTGTCCCTGTCCCCCTGAGCCCCCCCCCGGGCTGTCCCCTGTCCCCTGAGCCCCCAGAGCCCCCCTCCGGGCTGTCCCCGAGTCCCCTCTGGGCTGTCACTGTCCTCGGAGCCCCCCCCCGGGCTGTCCCTGTCCCCTGAGCCCCCTCCGGGCTGTCCCCTCAGTCCCCCTCCGGGCTGTCCCCCGAGGCCCCCTGAACCCCCTCTGCGCTGTCCCCTGAGCCGCCTCTGGGCTGTCCCCTCAGTCCCCCCGGGCTGTCCCCGAGCCCCCCTCCGAGCTGTCCCTGTCCCCTGAGCCCCCTGAGCCCCCCCCCCGGGCTGTCCCTGTCCCCTGAGCCCCCCCCGGGCTGTCCCTGTCCCCTGAGGCCACCCTGTCCCCGCAGAACCT
>JAJNNQ010000342.1:0-26831 GCA_027886175.1 Phylloscopus collybita
GGAAGGGACCTCAGAGCCCCCCCAGTGCCACCCCTGCCAGGGGCAGGGACACCTCCCAGTGCCCCAGGCTGCTCCCAGCCCCAGTGCCCAGCCTGGCCTTGGGCACTGCCAGGGCTCCAGGGCAGCCACAGCTGCTCTGGCAATCCCAGCCCAGGCAGCAATTCCTGCCCAAGCTCCCAGCCAGCCCTGCCCTCTGGCCCTGGGAAGCCATTCCCTGGCTCCTGGCCCTCTGTCCCTTGTCCCCAGCCCCTCTGCAGCTCCCCTGGAGCCCCTGGAATGTGCTGGAAGCTCTCCCTGGGGCCTTCTCCTCCCCAGGCTGGGAATTCCCAGCTCTCCCAGCCCCAGCTCCAGAGCCTGAGCTTGGATCCATCTCCTCTCAAGAAACCAATGGACCCAGGGGCTTCACTTGGAATCTCAGGAAACCAGGAAGGGTCTCCCTTCCCTTTCCCTCTCTTTTCTATCCCCATTTTCCATAAAAATCCCTCAGAATGAGTTCTGAGTGTCCCGAATCCCAGAATCCCAGGAGCAGTTTGGGTGGGAAGGGACCTCAGAGCTCATTCCAGGGACACCTCCCACCATCCCAGGCTGCTCCAACTTTTCCTTGGACATCCCAGGGCTTCCAGGGGCAGCCACAGCTGCTCTGGCAATCCCAGCCCAGGCAGCAATTCCTGCCCAAGCTCCCAGCCAGCCCTGCCCTCTGGCCCTGGGAAGCCATTCCCTGGCTCCTGGCCCTCTGTCCCTTGTCCCCAGCCCCTCTGCAGCTCTCCTGGAGCCCCTGGAGCCCCTGGAATGTGCTGGAAGCTCTCCCTGGAGCCTTCTCCTCTCCAGGTGAGCACCCCCAGCTCTCCCAGCCCGGCTCCCTGGGAGCTGAGGGGCTCCAGCCCTGGAGCAGCTCCGGGGCCTCCTCTGGGCTCTGCAGCAGCTCAGGTGCTGCTGCTGTGTCCCCAGGGCTGGGAACTCACCTGGGCACAGGTGTCCCCCCCTGTCCCCTGCTGCCCCCCCGGGCTCAGCCCCACCCTGGGGGGGTTCTGGGCTGGGTCAGGTCCAGCTCAGCCCCCAGCCCCTCCCAGCCCCGGGGCCGTGCAGCCTCAGCCCCCAGCCCCAGCCCCTGGAAATGCCCAGGAGCCCCCTGGCAGGCAGTGTTTGGTTCTGCACCACCCTGGGGATGCCCCCAGCCCCGAGAGCCTCTCACCTGAACAGATCCAGCTCATGGACACTGGGGAGAACCAGGGGGGCTGGCAGCAGGTTCTGGGTGAGGAGGGGAGAGAGGGCTGTGAGGGAGCTGTGAGTGACCCGTGAGTGACCCCTGAGTGACCCGTGAGTGACCCGTGAGTGACCCGAGAGTGACTTGTCAGTGACCCGTGAGTGACCCGTGAGTGACCCCTGAGTGACCCGTGAGTGACCTGTGAGTGACCCCTGAGTGAGCTGTGAGTGACCCCTGAGCGAGCTGTGAGTAACCCGAGTGACCCGTGAGTGACCCGTGAGTGACCTGTGAGTGAGCTGTGAGTGACCCGTGAGTGACCCGTGAGTGAGCTGTGAGTGAGCTGTGAGTGACCCATGAGTGACCCCTGAGTGACCCGTGAGTGACCCGTGAGTGACCCGAGAGTGACTTGTCAGTGACCCGTGAGTGACCCCTGAGTGACCCCTGAGTGACCCGTGAGTGACCTGTGAGTGAGCTGTGAGTGACCCTGAGCGAGCTGTGAGTGACCCGAGTGACCCGTGAGTGACCTGTGAGTGACCCGTGAGTGACCCCTGAGTGACCCCTGAGTGACCCGTGAGTGACCCCTGAGTGACCCCTGAGTGAGCTGTGAGTGACCCCTGAGCGAGCTGTGAGTGGACCCGAGTGACCCGTGAGTGACCTGTGAGTGACCTGTGAGTGACCGTCAGTGACCCGTGAGTGAGCTGTGAGTGACCCCAAGGGGGTCCCCAGGAGGTCCCAGGGGGTCCCAGGGGGTCCCCAAAGGGGTCCCAAAGGGGTCCCAAGGGGTCCCAAGAGGGTCCCAGGGGGTCCCAGGGATCCAAGGGGTCCCAGGGGGTCCCAGGGGGTCCCAAAGGGTCCCAAAGGGGTCCCAGGAGGTCCCAGGGGGTCCCAGGGGGTCCCAAGGGGGTCCCAAGGGGGTCCCAGGGGTCCCAAGGGTCCCAAAGGGGTCCCAAGGGGTCCCAAGAGGGTCCCAGGGGGTCCCGAGGGGGTCCCAAGGGGGTCCCAGGGGGGTCCCAAGAGGGTCCCAGGGGGGTCCCAAGGGGGTCCCAGGGGGTCCCCAGGGGGTCCCAAAGGGATCCCAAGGGGTCCCAGGGATCCCAAAGGGGTTCCAAGAGGGTCCCAGGGATCCCAAAGGGGTCCCAAGGGTCCCAAGAGGGTCCCAGGGGGTCTCAGGGGGTCCCAGGGGGGTCCCAAGAGGGTCCCAAGAGAGTCCCAGGGGTCCCAGGGGTCCCAGGGGGTCCCTGCAGCCCCTCCCTCACCTCCTGGTTGCACTGCTGGATGGGGCTGGAGCCTGGCTTGTCCACCCGGGACGGGATCCTGACCTGGGGGGAGAGGCAGAGACCCCGGGGGGCTGGGGCAGCACGGGGGGACCCCCCGGGCACCCACCCAGCTGGGGAGGCTGTGGGGCAGGGGGGATGTCAGGGGGGCTGTGGGGGTGTCAGGGGGGCTGTGGGATGTCAGGGGGGCTGTGGGGGTTTCAGAGGGGCTGTGGGGGTTTCAGAGGGGGCTGTGGGGATGTCAGGGGGCTGTGGGGTGTCAGGGGGGCTGTGGGGGTGTCAGGGGGGCTGTGGGGTGTCAGAGGGGCATGGGGGGATGTCAGGGGGGCTGTGGGGATGTCAGGGGGCCTGTGGGGGTGTCAGAGGGGCAGGGGGGATGTCAGGGGGGGCTGTGGGATGTCAGGGGGCTGTGGGGGTTTCAGAGGGGCAGGGGGATGTCAGGGGGGCTGTGGGATGTCAGAGGGGCTGTGGGGGTTTTCAGAGGGGCAGGGGGGATGTCAGGGGGGCTGTGGGATGTCAGGGGGGCTGTGGGGGTTTCAGAGGGGCAGGGGGGATGTCAGGGGGGCTGTGGGATGTCAGAGGGGCTGTGGGGGTTTCAGAGGGGCAGGGGGGATGTCAGAGGGGCTGTGGGGATCTCAGAGGGGCTGTGGGATGTCAGGGGGCTGTGGGGCAGGGGGGATGTCAGGGGGGCTGTGGGGGTGTCAGAGAGGCTGTGGGGGATGTCAGGGGGGCAGGGGGATGTCAGAGGGGCTGTGGGGGGTTTCAGGGGGGCAGGGGGGATGTCAGAGGGGCAGGGGGGATGTCAGGGGGGCTGTGGGGATGTCAGGGGGGCTGTGGGGGTGTCAGAGGGGCAGGGGGGATGTCAGGGGGGCAGGGGGGATGCCAGGGGGGGCTGTGGGGGTGTCAGAGGGGCAGGGGGGATGTCAGGGGGGCTGTGGGGATTGTCAAGGGGGGCTGTGGGGGTGTCAGGGGGGGTTTCAGAGATGCTGTGGGGGTTTCAGGGGGGCTGTGGGGATTGCAGGGGGGGGATGTCAGAGAGGTTGTGGGGCAGGGGGGATCTCAGGGGGGCTGTGGGGGTGTCAGGGGGGTCTGTGGGGCTGTCAGGGGGGCTCAGCAGAGCCCCGCAGGTACCTGGATGACCACTCCCATGACGGGCAGGTTCAGGGTCTGGCCGGGCACGGGCGGGGGCCACTGGTCGATCTCGTTGCAGACTGAGGGCACAGGGAGGGGCAGGGGCTCACTGAGGGGGGCTCCGGCAGGGACCTGCTGCCTGCCCCGGCTCACACAGCTCCCCTGCCCTGGCATTCCCTGCCCCTGGAATCCCCTTTCCCCCTGGCATTCCCTGCCCCTGGAATTCCCCTGCCCCTGGCATTCCCTGCTCTCAGCTCACACAGCTCCCCTGCCCTGGAATTCCCTGCCCCTGGAATTCCCTTTCCCCTGGAATTCCCTGCCCCTGGAATTCCCTGCTCCCAGCTCACCTCCCCTGGAATCCCCTTTCCCCCCAAATCCCCTTCCCCCCTGGAATCCCCTTTCCCCCCAAATCCCCTTTCCCCCCAGAATCCCCTTTCCCCTGGAATCCCCTTTCCCCCCCAAATCCCCTTTCCCCCCCAAAATCCCCTTCCCCCTGGAATTCCCTTTTCCCTGGAATCCCCTTTCCCCCCTGGAATCCCCTTTCCCCCCGGAATCCCCTTTCCCCCCAGAATCCCCTTTCCCCCCAGAATCCCCTTTCCCCCTGGAATCCCATTTCCCCCTGGAATCCCCTTTCCCCTGGAATCCCTTTCCCCAGATTCCCTTCCCCCCTGGAATCCCCTTTCCCCCTGGAATCCCCTTTCCCCCAAATCCCCTTTCCCCCCCAGAATCCCCTTTCCCCCTGGAATTCCCTTTTCCCCTGGAATCCCCTTTCCCCTGGAATCCCCTTTCCCCCAAGAATCCCCTTTCCCCTGGAATCCCCTTTCCCCTGGAATCCCCTTTCCCCTGGAATCCCCTTTCCCCCAGATTCCCTTTCCCCTGGAATCCCCTTTCCCCTGGAATCCCCTTTCCCCCTGGAATCCCCTTTCCCCCTGGAATCCCCTTTCCCCCTGGAATCCCCTTTTCCCCGGAATCCCCTTTCCCCCTGGAATCCCCTTTTCCCCTGGAATTCCCTTTCCCCCTGGAACCCCCTTTTCCCCTGGAATCCCCTTTCCCCCGGAATCCCCTTTTCCCCTGGAATCCCCTTTCCCCCTGGAATCCCCTTTTCCCCTGGAATCCCCTTTCCCCTGGAATCCCCTTTCCCCCAAGAATCCCCTTTCCCCTGGAATCCCCTTTCCCCCTGGAATCCCCTTTCCCCTGGAATCCCCTTTCCCCTGGAATCCCCTTTTCCCCAGATTCCTTTTCCCCTGGAATCCCCTTTCCCCCTGGAATCCCCTTTTCCTCTGGAATCCCCTTCCCCCTGGAATCCCCTTTCCCCCGGAATCCCCTTTTCCCCTGGAATCCCCTTCCCCCTGGAATCCCCTTTCCCCCAAGAATCCCCTTTCCCCTGGAATTCCCTTTCCCCCTGGAATCCCCTTTCCCCTGGAATCCCCTTTCCCCCTGGAATCCCCTTTCCCCCTGGAATCCCCTTTTCCCCTGGAATCCCCTTTCCCCCTGGAATCCCCTTTTCCCCTGGAATCCCCTTTCCCCTGGAATTCCCTTTTCCCCTGGAATCCCCTTTCCCCCTGGAATCCCCTTTCCCCCTGGAATCCCCTTTCCCCTGGAATCCCCTTTCCCCTGGAATCCCCTTCCCCCTGGAATCCCCTTTCCCCTGGAATCCCCTTCCCCCTGGAATCCCCTTTCCCCTGGAATCCCCTTTCCCCTGGAATCCCCTTTCCCCTGGAATTCCCTTTTCCCCTGGAATCCCCTTTCCCCCTGGAATCCCCTTTCCCCCTGGAATCCCCTTTCCCCCTGGAATTCCCTTTTCCCCTGGAATCCCCTTTCCCCTGGAATTCCCTTTTCCCCTGGAATCCCCTTTCCCCCTGGAATCCCCTTTCCCCCTGGAATCCCCTTCCCCCCGGAATCCCCTTTCCCCTGGAATTCCCTTTTCCCCTGGAATCCCCTTTCCCCCTGGAATCCCCTTTCCCCCTCGAACCCCCTTTCCCCTGGAATCCCCTTTCCCCTGGAATTCCCTTTTCCCCTGGAATCCCCTTTCCCCTGGAATCCCCTTTCCCCCTGGAACCCCCTTTCCCCTGGAATCCCCTTTCCCCCTGGAATCCCCTTTTCCCCTGGAATCCCCTTTCCCCCTGGCATTCCCTGCCCCTGGAATCCCCTTTCCCCCTGGAATCCCCTTTTCCCCTGGAATCCCCTTTCCCCTGGAATTCCCTTTTCCCCTGGAATCCCCTTTCCCCCTGGAATCCCCTTTCCCCCTGGAATTCCCTTTCCCCCTGGAATCCCCTTTCCCCTGGCATTCCCTGCCCCTGGAATCCCCTTTCCCCCTGGAATCCTCTTTCCCCCTGGAATTCCCTTTCCCCCAAGAATCCCCTTTCCCCCTGGAATTCCCTTTCCCCCTGGAATCCCCTTTTCCCCCCAGAATCCCCTTTCCCCCCTGGCATCCCCTTCCCCCCTTCCCCCCTGCCCCGGTGACCCACCCGCCTCCAGGCAGGGCTCCAGTTTGTCGAAGTACTCGGGGGCGATCAGCTGCAGCAGCCGCTGGAACAGGTTCACGTAGGGCAGCCGGGACACCAGCACCAGCGACTGCACCGGGGGGCACATGGGGTCAGGGAACCAGCCTTTGGGGTCAGGGCACCAGCGTGTGGGGTCAGGGCACATTTGGGGTCAGGGAACCAGCGTTTGGGGTCAGGGAACCAGCGTTTGGGGTCAGGGCACGTGGGGGGTCAGGGAACCAGCGTTTGGGGTCAGGGCATGTTTGGGGTCAGGGCACCAGCACCAGCGACTGCACCGGGGGGACACATGGGGTCAGGGCACGGGTGGGGTCAGGGCACGTGTGGAGTCAGGGCACCTTTGGGGTCAGGGAACCAGCGTTTGGGGTCAGGGCACGTGTGGGGTCAGGGAACCAGCACCAGCGACTGCACCGGGGGGACACATGGGGTCAGGGCACGGGTGGGGTCAGGGCACCGGCATTTGGGGTCAGGGCACATTTGGGGTCAGGGCACGTGTGGGGTCAGAGCACCAGCATTTGGGGTCAGGGCACGTGTGGGGTCAGGGCACGTGTGGGGTCAGGGCATGTTTGGGGTCAGGGAACCAGCGTGGGTGGTCAGGGCACCTTTGGGGTCAGGGCACCTTTGGGGTCAGGGCACCAGCACCAGGGACTGGGGAGGGACATTTGGGGTCAGGGCACCAGCATATGGGGTCAGGGCACCAGCACCAGGGACTGCACCGGGGGCACCAGGGGGGTCAGGGCACATTTGGGGTCAGGGCACGTGTGGGGTCAAGGCACCTTTGGGGTCACGGCACCTTTGGGGTCAGGGCACATTTGGGGTCAGGTCAGGGCATGTTTGGGGTCAGGGCACATGTGGGGTCAGGGCACGTGTGGGGTCAAGGCACATGTGGGGTCAGGGCACCTTTGGGGTCAGGTCAGGGCACGTGTGGGGTCAAGGCACATGTGGGGTCAGGGCACCTTTGGGGTCAGGGCACATTTCGGGTCAGGTCAGGGCACCAGCATTTGGGGTCAGGGCACATTTGGGATCAGGGCACGTTTGGGATCAGGACACGTTTGGGGTCGGGGCACCTTTGGGGTCAGGGCCCCCCCTGAGCCCAGCGCTGCAGGTTTCTCTGCTGCTCAGGTGCTGTGCTCCTCTGGGGAATGGGTTCTTCCCCCAGAAGCCCCTGAAGCTGTGACCAGGGAGTTGGACCCTTCCCTCCTATCTTGACCCCACTGGCTCAGGCCCAGCAGTGCCAAGACCAGACAGAGTCCTGGTGCTCCCTTGTTCTCTCTCTGCCCTGGAACCCTTGGAGAACAAAGCCTGGGACTGATCCTGGGGGTGAGAACCTCTTTTGGAACCTTGTACCCTGCTCCCTGAGATGTTCCTCCAAAGCCCCCCAAGGACACTGAGCTCCCCCAGGGCACAGCAGGGGAATATTTCATTTAGGGAGGGATGAACTCCAAAAACCCAGCCCAGAGCCCACTCTGGGGGGATTCCTGCTGCCCACCCGGGGCTGGGAGCACGGCCTGGCAAAGGAGCAGCTGCAGGGGGAGGGAAAATCAGAAAATCAGCTGCTGGTGGCTCCAGAGCTGCCAGAAACCAGCCCAGGGGGCTCAGCACAAAGGAGCCGCTCCTGAAATGGGAGTTGGGCAGATGGACCAAGGGGGAGAAGGGCAGAGGAACTGGGGATAACAAATCCTGGTTGTTCTAACTGGGGCTCCCTTGTGAGGTCAATCCCTGCTGTTCCCAGCTGCCCCAAGGCAGCCCCGCTGGGGGTTTCACTGGCACACTGATCCTCCTCTTCCTCTCCCCATTAAGGAGGGCATTAATTAGGAATTCATGTCAACACCTCCTGCCCGAGCCCAAATTGAATTCAAACCTCATCCAAGTGTGACAATTCCTCCCACTGTGCCAGGGGAAAGCTGGCACCTGGTTTGGTGGGGAGGAAGAGGAATTTCTGCATCAGCAGGAGCCCCCAGGGAACTCCTGGAGGTGGAGGGCACAGAGCTCAGGGCACTGCTGGCACTGAAATGTCCCCAGGGAGCAGCACAGGGCACGGGGGGACGGCCCAGGCTGGGCCAGGGGAGGGGCAGGGGGGGCAGCAGCAGGAATTCCCCCATGGAAAGGGGGCTCAGGCCTTGGCACTGCCCAGGGAGGGCTGGAGTGCCCATCCCTGGAGGTGGCACCTGGAGGTGGCACTCAGGGCTCTGGGCTGGGGACAGGGTGGGCACAGCTGGGACTGGATGGGCTGGGAGGGCTTTCCCAGCCCCAGGGATTTGGGGATTTGGGATCAGCACTGAGCCAGGGATTCTGGGATTTGGGATCAGCACTGAGCAGCACTGACCAGCAGTGACCAGCACTGAGCAGCAGTGACCAGCACTGAGCAGCAGTGACCAGCACTGAGCAGCAGTGACCAGCACTGACCAGGAGTGACCAGCACTGACCTTCTGGAAGTAGCCCCTCCTCATGGAGCTGTCCTTGACCTGCCGGAAGTACACGTACCCAAAATAGTGAGCGGCCTCTCGCTGCAGGGGCACGGGGAAAGGGGACATGGGGACACAGGGACACAGAGACAGAGGGACAGAGAGTGACAGTGAGAAACAGAGGGACAGAGAGGGACAGAGAAAGAGACAGTAAGGGACAGCCCAGCCCCACTGTCACCGACCCCTCCTGAGCCACCCCCTTGCTCTGGCACTCCCCAGCCCCCCCAAGAGAGCTTTCCATGGGGACACGGGGAGGGACACAACTGGAGCCGGGCTGGGAGAGCTGGGGGTGCTCACCTGGAGAGGGAAATGCTCCAGGGAGAGCTCAGAGCCCCTGGCAGGGCCTGGAGGGGCTCCAGGGGAGCTGCAGAGGGGCTGGGGACAAGGGACAGAGGGCCAGGAGCCAGGGAATGGCTTCCCAGGGCCAGAGGGCAGGGCTGGCTGGGAGCTTGGGCAGGAATTGCTGCCTGGGCTGGGATTGCCAGAGCAGCTGTGGCTGCCCCTGGAGCCCTGGCAGTGCCCAAGGCCAGGCTGGGCACTGGGGCTGGGAGCAGCCTGGCACAGGGGGAGGTGTCCCTGCTCCAGTTCCCCCTCCCAGCACTGCCAGGCTCCCCAATTCCATCCCCTCTCCCAAAACAACGGGGCTGTCCCGAATTCAGTTCCCTCTCCCAGGGGAATCCAGCTCTCCCCACCTCCCGGAACCGCCGGGGCTCCCCTGGCCCAACCCAATCTCGGATCCCCCGGCCCCAATCCCCTCTCCCTCCCGGTGGGCACGGAGGGAATTCCCAGCGCTGGGTGGCTGCTCCCTCGCTGTTCCCAGGGCCGGAGCACAGCGGGGTGTTCCCCAGGGAGCCCGGGGCATCCCCGGCTCTCCCCCCCCGGACCCACCTGCAGCGTCAGCGGCGCCTCCCGGTTGTAGCGCCCGTCATCCTGGAACGGGGAATCCCGGGAACCGCCGGCCTGGCGCAGCCGGAAACTGAACTGCGTGTCCCCGAGGCCACCTGGGACAGAGATGGGACAGGGCACGGGGACAGAGATGGGACAGGGCTGGGAGAGAGCTGGGACAGGGCTGGGACAGAGAGGGGACAGGGCACGGGGACAGAGAGGGGACAGAGTCGGGAGAGAGCTGGGACAGGGCTGGGACAGGGCTGGGACAGAGAGGGGACAGGACACGGGGACAGGGCTGGGACAGGGCTGGGACAGGGCTGGGACAGAGATGGGACAGGGCTGGGACAGAGCTGGGACAGGGCACAGGGACAGGGCACAGGGACAGAGATGGGACAGGACTGGGACAGGGCTGGGACAGAGCTGGGACAGAGCTGGGACAGGACTGGGACAGGGCTGGGACAGAGCTGGGACAGAGCTGGGACAGGGCACAGGGACAGGGCACAGGGACAGGGCACAGGGACAGGACACAGGGACAGAGCTGGGACAGAGCTGGGACAGAGCACAGGGACAGGGCACAGGGACAGGGCACAGGGACAGGGCACAGGGACAGGGACTGGGACAGGGACTGGGACAGAGCTGGGACAGAGCTGGGACAGGACTGGGACAGGGCTGGGACAGAGCTGGGACAGGGCTGGGACAGGGCACAGGGACAGAGCTGGGACAGAGCTGGGACAGAGCACAGGGACAGGGCACAGGGACAGGGCACAGGGACAGGGCTGGGACAGAGAGGGGACAGGGCTGGGACAGGGCACGGGGACAGAGATGGGACAGGGCTGGGACAGGGCACAGGGACAGGGCACGGGGACAGGGCTGGGACAGAGAGGGGACAGGGCTGGGACAGGGCACAGGGACAGAGATGGGACAGGGCTGGGACAGAGCTGGGACAGGACACAGGGACAGGGCTGGGACAGGGCTGGGACAGGACACAGGGACAGGGCACAGGGACAGGGCACAGGGACAGGGCTGGGACAGGACACAGGGACAGAGAGGGGACAGGACACAGGGACAGGGCTGGGACAGGGCTGGGACAGGGCTGGGACAGAGCTGGGACAGAGCACAGGGACAGGACACAGGGACAGAGCAGGGACAGGGCTCCAGCAGAACAGGGTGGGGCAATGGGGAATCCAACAGGGGAATGGGGAGGGACAGAGGGGAGAAACCCCAAAGGGAGAGGGAATGGGAAAGGAAAAAAGGGAAAAAGGAAGGGAAATGGGAAGGAAAAGGGAAAGGGAACTACAGGAAAAAGGGAGGGCAGGGCAGGCCCAGAGTGCCCAGAGCAGCTGTGGCTGCCCCTGGAGCCCTGGCAGTGCCCAAGGCCAGGCTGGGCACTGGGGCTGGGAGCACCTGGGACACTGGGAGGTGTCCCTGCCCTGGCAGGGGTGGCACTGGGGGGGCTCTGGGCTCCCTTCCCACCCAAACCATCCCAGGATTCCCTGGAAGTGCAGAAACTCAACCCTTGAAGCCCCAGGGCCTGTCTGGACGAGCAGATTTATTTCCCATTGTCCCTTTGAGTTGTACCAACACAGGTTTGGGGACATTTGTGCTGGAAGTGTCCCCTCCCCAGCTGCTGCTCCCAGACACTGGGATGTGATGGGAGCTCAGGCTCCTGGCTGCAGCAGGAATTTCCCTGCAGCACCATTCCCACCCAGCAGCAGGAGGCTCTGGCTGAGCCCCAGGGTGCTCCCTGCAGCCCCCCTCAGCCCAGGGACCTCCTGTCCCCCCCCGGTGTCACCCACCTGAGTAGGAGTCTGGGAAGGACAGGTAGCAGATGCTCGTTTTCTGCAAGAACACCAACACCCGGTGAGACCCCCTGCCCCCGAGCTGCTCCCAGGGGAGGGGGGCAGGGCTGAGGGGGGCTGACCTCCTTCTCGGTGAGCCTGAAGTCCTGGGGGTACACCAGCTGTGGAGAGAGCAGAGCCTGTCAGCCCCTGGGCCCCCCACAGCAGCACCTGCCCCAGCCCAGGGGCAGGGGAGGGTTCAAACCTGGACCTGGCACAGGAATCACAGAAATCACAGAAATCACAGAATTCACAGAAATCACAGGGTTTCTAGGTTGGCAGAGACCTTCCAACTCATCCAGTCCAACCCAGCTCTGACACCTCAACCAGACCACAGCACCCAGTGCCACCTCCAGGGATGGTGACTCCACCACCTCCCCATTCTAGAACTTTATCCACCTTTTCTGGGAAAAAATTCTTCCTAAAATCCTCATATCTCCCCAGGATCCCATCTGCCTCTGCTGCTCCTGGGATGCCAGGGGATCACCATGGTCAGAATCTCCAGGAGTCACAGAATTTCTAGGTTGGCAGAGACCTTCCAACTCATCCAGTCCAACCCAGCTTTAACACTTTAGCCAGACCATGGCACCCAGTGCCACCTCCAGGGATGGTGACTCCACCACCTCCCCATTCCAGAAGTTTATTGCTCTTTTCTGGGAAAAACTTCTTCCTAAAATCCTTACATCTCCCCGGGATCCCACCCACCTCTGCTGCTCCTGGGATCCCAGGGGAGGATCAGCGTGCTCAGATTCCCCAGGAATCCCAGAATTTCTAGGTTGGCAGAGACCTTCCAACTCATCCAGTCCAACCCATGGTCTACCACCTCAACCAGACCACAGCACCCAGTGCCACCTCCAGGGATGGTGACTCCACCACCTCCCCATTCCAGAACTTTATCCCCCTTTTCTGGGAAAAAATTCTTCCTAAAATCCTCACATCTCCCCAGGATCCCATCTGCCTTTACTGCTCCTGGGATCCCAGGGGAGGATCACCGTGCTCAGAATTCCCAGGAATCACAGAAATCACAGAATTTCTAGGTTGGGAGAGACCTTCAAGATCATCCAGTCCAACCCAGCTCTGACACCTCAACCAGACCACAGCACCCAGTGCCACCTCCAGGCTTTGTTAAACACCTCCAGGGATGGTGACTCCACCACTTCCCCGGGCAGGCCATTCCAGAACTTTATCCCTCTCCCTGTGAAAAACTTTTTCCTGATATCCAACCTGTCTTTCCCTTGACTGTGTCCTCTCATCCTGTCAGTTGTTGCTTGGAGAAAGACACCAACCCCCAACTGACTGCAACCACCCTTCAGGGAGCTGTAGAGGGTGATAAGGTCACCTCTGAGATCATCTCCTTTTCTCCAGGCTGAACATCCCCAGCTCCCTCAGTGGTTCCTCACAGGGTTTGTGTTCCAAGCCCCTCAGCAGCCTCGGGGCCTCCTCTGGACACTGAACCCGGGGTTACTGGGATGTGGGGACAGATCTCCTGGCTCAGATCTAACCTGCAGAGCTGAACAGCCCCGAGTCCTCTGGGAGCGTCCCAGATGTGCAAACATCTGCTCTGTCAGGAGCAGGGACAGCAGCCAGAGCAGGGACAGGGGGGAAATGGAGCTGGGGAGGAGCAGGTGAGGGTGGGGAGAGCAGCACTGAGGAGGGGGCTCAACAGCCATGGCTGGGACAGCCCAGCAGGGAGGAACCCATCAGTGCTGGGCCTGGCACCCTGGGGGGCATCTCCAGCCTGGCTCTGGTTCTCATGGAGACCCATGGAGAGCCATGGAGAACCGTGGAGAGCCATGGAGAACCATGGAGACCCATGGAGAACCACGGAGAACCATGGAGAACCATGGAGAACCATGGAGAAATATGGAGAACCACGGAGAACCATGGAGAACTATGGAGAACCATGGAGAAATATGGAGAACTATGGAGAACCACGGAGAACCATGGAGAACCACAGAGAACCATGGAGAACCACAGAGTCAGGGGATCCTGGGGTGGGCTGGGTGGGAAGGGGACTTTTCTTCTTTGCAGCTCCCCCTGTTTATGAACCTCCAGCCCACTGCTTCAGGGATAAAGCCCTTGGATGATCCCCTCTCCACACACCCTGAGCCCCAGATCCTTCCAAAGCTATCGAGTTTCTCCCTGTTCCACTTCACAAACTTTCACAACCCCTCCTGAAGAGCCAAAAGTGGGATTCCAGCTGGATTTACACAGAGTCCATTCCTCCTGCTCAGCCTCCATTTATCCCAAAAGCTCCCCTGGTTTCTAATGAGCTCAAACTCTCCTTCCCCTCTGCAGGCTTTGGAGATGCTTCTGGGCCTGCTCTGCCTGGGAGTCCCAACTGCTGCCAAGAAAATGCTCCAGGAACGCCAACCCCTGGCATCCCAGCAGGAATTTCCATCTGAAACCTCTGTCCTTGTCCCCCTTCCCTCATTCTTCATCTGTTTGGTTACAATCAAGAAATCCTGGGGTGGTTTGGGTTAGAGAGGACCTCAGAGCCCCCCCAGTGCCACCCCTGCCGTGGCAGGGACACCTCCCAGTGTCCCAGGCTGCTCCCAGCCCCAGGGCCCAGCCTGGCCTTGGGCACTGCCAGGGCTCCAGGGGCAGCCACAGCTGCTCTGGCAATCCCAGCCCAGGCAGCAATTCCTGCCCAAGCTCCCAGCCAGCCCTGCCCTCTGGCCCTGGGCAGCCATTCCCTGGCTCCTGGCCCTCTGTCCCTTGTCCCCAGCCCCTCTGCAGCTCTCCTGGAGCCCCTGGAATGTGCTGGAAGCTCTCCCTGGAGCCTTCTCCTCTCCAGGCTGGGAATTCCCAGCTCTCCCAGCTCAGCTCCAGAGCCTGAGCTTGGATCCATCTCCTCTCCAAGAAACCAATGGACCCAGGGGCTTCACTTGGAATCTCAGGAAACCAGGAAGGGTCTCCCTTCCCTTTCCCTCTCTGTTCTCTCCCCATTTTCCATAAAAATCCCTCAGAATGAGTTCTGAGTGTCCCAAATCCCAGAATCCCAGGAGCAGTTTGGGTGGGAAGGGACCTCAGAGCTCATTCCAGGGACACCTCCCACCATCCCAGGCTGCTCCAACCTTTCCTTGGGCATCCCAGGGCTCCAGGGGCAGCCACAGCTGCTCTGGCAATCCCAGCCCAGGCAGCAATTCCTGCCCAAGCTCCCAGCCAGCCCTGCCCTCTGGCCCTGGGAAGCCATTCCCTGGCTCCTGGCCCTCTGTCCCTTGTCCCCAGCCCCTCTGCAGCTCTCCTGGAGCCCCTGGAGCCCCTGGAATGTGCTGGAAGCTCTCCCTGGAGCCTTCCCCTCTCCAGGTGAGCACCCCCAGCTCTCCCAGCCCGGCTCCCTGGGAGCTGAGGGGCTCCAGCCCTGGAGCAGCTCCGGGGCCTCCTCTGGGCTCTGCAGCAGCTCCAGGTGCTGCTGCTGTGTCCCCAGGGCTGGGGCCTCACCTGGGCACAGGGACCTGAGGAGAAGGGAGGTGCAGGAACTGCAGGAATTGCAGGAATTGCAGGAATTGCAGGAACTGCAGGCACTGCAGGAATTGCAGGAACTGCAGGAACTGCAGCAGGGCAGAAGGGAACCGGCAGGGGCTGGGCAGCGCTGGAGCTCAGCTCTGCTCCAGAGGCAGCTGCTGCTCCTGTCCGGAGCTCTCCTCTCCTCTCCAGGCCGTAAATATCCCGGGTGGGCCCGGGCCAGGGGCTCCGACCATCCCCGTGGACCCCCAAGCCGGCCCAGCCGCGTTCCCAATTAACGGCGGCGCTAATGAGCTGAGCTGGGAGGGAAGCGCCGCGGAAATCCCGAGGCAGAACCGGGGCAGCAGCACAGGGAGCGCTGGGAGGCTGCAAACCCGGGATTTTGGGGTCGGGATTCTGTCCCAGGGGTCAGGATTTTGTCCCAGGGGTCGGGATTCTGTCCCTGGGGATCGGGATTTTGTCCCAGGGGTCAGGATTCTGTCCCAGGGAATCAGGATTTTGTTCCAGGGGTCAGGATTTTGTCACAGGTGGTCGGGATTCTGCCCCAGGGAATCGGGATTTTGTCCCAGGGGCTCAGGATTTTGTCCCAGGGAATCAGGATTTTGTCCCAGGGGGTCAGGATTTTGTCCCAGGGAATCAGGATTTTGTCCCAGGGGATCAGGATTTTGTCCCAGGGAATCAGGATTTTGTCCCAGGGGATCAGGATTCTGTCCCAGGGAATCAGGATTTTGTTCCAGGGAATCAGGATTTTGTCCCAGGGGTCAGGATTCTGTCCCTGGGGATCGGGATTTTGTCCCAGGGAATCAGGATTTTGTCCCAGGGGTCAGGATTCTGTCCCTGGGGATCGGGATTTTGTCCCAGGGGTCAGGATTCTGTCCCAGGGAATCAGGATTTTGTTCCAGGGGTCAGGATTTTGTCACAGGTGGTCGGGATTTTGTCCCAGGGGATCAGGATTTTGTCCCAGGGGCTCAGGATTTTGTCCCAGGGAATCAGGATTTTGTCCCAGGGGATCAGGATTTTGTCCCAGGGAATCAGGATTTTGTCCCAGGGAATCAGGATTTTGTCCCAGGGGTCGGGATTTTGTCCCAGGGTTCGGGATTTTGTCCCAGGGGTCGGGATTTTGTCACAGGGGGTCAGGATTTTGTCACAGGGGGTCAGGATTTTGTCCCAGGGAATCAGGATTTTGTCCCAGGGGTCGGGATTTTGTCCCTGGGGATTGGGATTTTGTCCCAGGGGTCAAGATTTTGTCACAGGGGGTCAGGATTTTATCCCAGGGGGTCAGGATTTTGTCCCAGAGGATCAGGATTTTGTCCCAGGGGTCAGGATTTTGTCCCAGGGGATCAGGATTTTATCCCAGGGGTCAGGATTTTGTCCCAGGGGTCGGAATTTTGTCCCAGGGGGTCAGGATTTTGTCACAGGGTTTGGGATTTTGTCCCAGGGGGTCAGGATTTTGTCCCAGGGGGTCAGGATTTTGTCCCAGGGGATCAGGCTTTGACCTCCAGGCCTGGAAGTGACGATCTCAGAGATCTTTTCCAACCTCAATCCCCCTGGGATTCCACATCCCTGCTTCCCCTTCCCTTTAGCTCTGATGTTTCTCTTCGTTTGGGGTGCAGGGAAATCACCAAATACCCCAAAAGTTCAAAAACCTGAAATCCAAATAGGAATCCGAGTCACTGCGACTTTTCAAAAGCCAAAAAACAAAAAAAAAGGCAACTGAAAGGGAACTTGGGAAGTGTAGAAGTGCCTGGAGCAGCTCAAAAGGGCTTCAATCACCCCCTGAAGTGTTTGTTTGTCTGTCTAAAGGTGCCAGGAAGAGGAATCTCATTGAATTCCTGCCTCGATTTGGGTTCTGCCTCCCAGCAGCTCCTCCACTGCCCGGGGAAGCCGAGTGGGAATCCCAGAACCTTGGGGATCTTTCTCAGAGCCTTTGGAACTCCTGAATCCCTCAGGGCTGAACTTCAGAGCCCCCCTGGGTTTGTATCCCCAGAGCCCCTAAATTGGTACCCCCAGGGCCCCCCAAAGCCCCCCACAGCTGCTCCCCTCCCTGGCCTCCCCTTCCCAGGCCTCCTGGAACTCAAATCCACTTTTTTTCCCGAGGAGCAGGGGCAGTGGGGCTGAGCCACCCCATCCCTGAGGTGCTCCCAGCTCTCCTGAGTCATTTCTGCCACTTGAGGAAAGTTTTCCCACTGAAACTACGCAGGCAAAGGGAGAGGAGGAAGAACAAGGGGGAAATTTCCTTTCCAGGGATGAACACACATTCCTGCATCCCTCAGGGGAAATTTCCTTTCCAGGGATGAACACACATTCCTGCATCCCACAAGGGAAATTTCCTTTCCAGGGATGAACACACATTCCTGCATCCCACAAGGGAAATTTCCTTTCCAGGGATGAACACACATTCCTGCATCCCACAAGGGAAATTTCCTTTCCAGGGATGAACACACATTCCTGCATCCCTCAGGGGAAATTTCCTTTCCAGGGATGAACACACATTCCTGCATCCCACAAGGGAAATTTCCTTTCCAGGGATGAACACACATTCCTGCACCAATCAAGGGAAATTTCCTTTCCAGGGATGAACACACATTCCTGCATCCCTCAGGGGAAATTTCCCTTTCCAGGGATGAACACACATTCCTGCATCCCACAAGGAAATTTCCTTTCCAGGGATGAACACACATTCCTGCACCAATCAAGGGAATTCCCTTTCCAGGGATGAACACACATTCCTGCATCCCTCAGGGGAAATTTCCCTTTCCAGGGATGAACACACATTCCTGCATCCCTCAAGGGAAATTCCCTTTCCAGGGATGAACACACATTCCTGCATCCCACAAGGGAATTTCCTTTCCAGGGATGAACACACATTCCTGCACCAATCAAGGGAATTTCCCTTTCCAGGGATGAACACACATTCCTGCATCCCACAAGGGAATTTCCTTTCCAGGGATGAACACACATTCCTGCATCCCTCAAGGGAATTCCCTTTCCAGGGATGAACACACATTCCTGCATCCCACAAGGGAATTTCCCTTCCAGGGATGAACACACATTCCTGCATCCCTCAAGGGAAATTTCCTTTCCAGGGATGAACACACATTCCTGCATCCCTCAAGGAAATTTCCTTTCCAGGGATGAACACACATTCCTGCATCCCTCAAGGAAATTCCCTTTCCAGGGATGAACACACATTCCTGCATCCCACAAGGAAATTTCCCTTTCCAGGGATGAACACACATTCCTGCATCCCTCAAGGAAATTTCCCTTTCCAGGGATGAACACACATTCCTGCATCCCACAAGGGAATTTCCTTTCCAGGGATGAACACACATTCCTGCACCAATCAAGGGAATTCCCTTTCCAGGGATGAACACACATTCCTGCATCCCTCAAGGAAATTTCCTTTCCAGGGATGAACACACATTCCTGCATCCCTCAAGGAAATTCCCTTTCCAGGGATGAACACACATTCCTGCATCCCTCAAGGAAATTTCCCTTTCCAGGGATGAACACACATTCCTGCATCCCACAAGGAAATTTCCCTTCCAGGGATGAACACACATTCCTGCATCCCACAAGGGAATTTCCTTTCCAGGGATGAACACACATTCCTGCACCAATCAAGGGAATTCCCTTTCCAGGGATGAACACACATTCCTGCATCCCACAAGGGAAATTTCCCTTTCCAGGGATGAACACACATTCCTGCATCCCTCAAGGGAATTCCCTTTCCAGGGATGAACACACATTCCTGCATCCCACAAGGAAATTTCCCTTTCCAGGGATGAACACACATTCCTGCATCCCACAAGGGAATTTCCTTTCCAGGGATGAACACACATTCCTGCATCCCACAAGGGAATTTCCCTTTCCAGGGATGAACACACATTCCTGCATCCCTCAAGGAAATTCCCTTTCCAGGGATGAACACACATTCCTGCATCCCTCAAGGAAATTTCCTTTCCAGGGATGAACACACATTCTTGCACCAATCAAGGAAATTTCCTTTCCAGGGATGAACACACATTCTTGCACCAATCAAGGGAATTTCCTTTCCAGGGATGAACACACATTCCTGCATCCCTCAAGGAAATTTCCTTTCCAGGGATGAACACACATTCCTGCATCCCTCAAGGAAATTCCCTTTCCAGGGATGAACACACATTCCTGCATCCCTCAAGGAAATTTCCCTTTCCAGGGATGAACACACATTCCTGCATCCCACAAGGAAATTTCCCTTCCAGGGATGAACACACATTCCTGCATCCCACAAGGGAATTTCCTTTCCAGGGATGAACACACATTCCTGCACCAATCAAGGGAATTCCCTTTCCAGGGATGAACACACATTCCTGCATCCCACAAGGGAAATTTCCCTTTCCAGGGATGAACACACATTCCTGCATCCCTCAAGGGAATTCCCTTTCCAGGGATGAACACACATTCCTGCATCCCACAAGGAAATTTCCCTTTCCAGGGATGAACACACATTCCTGCATCCCACAAGGGAATTTCCTTTCCAGGGATGAACACACATTCCTGCATCCCACAAGGAAATTTCCCTTTCCAGGGATGAACACACATTCCTGCATCCCTCAAGGGCCCCTCCTCACCACCCCAGACAGGTGAGAACCCACCTTCACACACCAAAACACAGCTACAAAGCTTTGAATTCACTGTGCTAATTACTATCCCAGCCTTCCTCCCTTTCTAGGGGCATTTCAGGCCTGGTTTTGCAGGGAAAAAAAAAAAAAAAAAAAGAAAAAAAAAAAGGATCAAACAGGTGAAACTCGGGTCTGGAGGAGATGTTTTTTATTAATTTTCAGGCTCTGGGGGAAGGAACAATCGAGCATTTAAAGGCAAGGGAGCAGCAAGGAGGAGGAGTTGGTGCCTCCTGCTTCCCACTCCCTTTGGAAGCTCCAGCATTTAAACCTGGGAAGGAAAGCCAGGGCAATCTCCCTGGGGAGGGCAGAGGAAGGAGTGACCCTCACAGTCACAGCAGGAATCAGAAGGAATTTGAGGTGATGCCTCAGAGAAATCCACATTTCCCTGCTGCCCTTCCCCAGCTGCCCCCAAATGCTCCTGCAGCACCAGCACTGGGCTACCCCAGGGCACTGGGAACAACTCTGCAGCCACTCCTGCCCCAGTCCCAGCCCCTCTGGGGGCTCAGCTCTGCCCCAACCCAGCCAGGGAGCTTCCCTGCCCTGCCCTTCCCTGGGGATCCTGCACCGGCACCTCCCTGCCCTGGGGATCTCTGTCCTCGGGATCCTGGGCTGGGCTGGGTGGGAGGGGAGCCCAGAGCCCCCCAGTGCCACCCCTGCCCTGGCAGGGACACCTCCCAGTGCCCCAGGCTGCTCCCAGCCCCAGTGCCCAGCCTGGCCTTGGGCACTGCCAGGGCTCCAGGGGCAGCCACAGCTGCTCTGGCAATCCCAGCCCAGGCAGCAACTCCTGCCCAAGCTCCCAGCCAAATCTCCTCTTTCCCACTGGGAAGCCATTCCCTGGCTCCTGGCCCTCTGTCCCTTGTCCCCAGCCCCTCCCCAGCTCCCCTGGAGCCCCTGGAATGTGCTGGAAGCTCTCCCTGGAGCCTTCTCCTCTCCAGGTGAGCACCCCCAGCTCTCCCAGCCCGGCTCCCTGGGATGTGTCACCCTGGGCAGGTTTTATCCCATGAAAAGGACCCACAAAGGTCTCTTGGATGCTGCCCTGGCCCCTCCCTGCCTGGTGCACTGCTCACCCCAAGAGATCCCCCACTGTCCTCACCCCAAATCTCTGCTCGGAGCCCCCTCCCCTCCCTGTGCACTACCCGAGCCCTGATCCCCCTTTTCACTCTCCATCCCCAATCCCCTCCATCCCCGTCCTTAATTCCTGTTTCACCCATCCATCCATCCCTCCATCCCTCCATCCCTCCATCCATCCATCCATCCCTCCATCCACCCATCCATCCATCCATCCATCCCTCCATCCACCCATCCATCCCTCCATCCATCCATCCCTCCATCCATCCATCCATCCATCCATCCGTCTATGAATCCATCCATCCAACCACCCACCCATCCATCCAACCATCCATCTATCTATGGATCCATCCATCCACCCATCCATCTATGGATCCATCCCTCCATCCATCTCTCCATCCATCCATCCCTCCATCCCTCCATCCACCCACCCATCCACCCACCCATCCATCCATCCACCCATCCATCCAACCATCCATCCATCCATCCATCCCTGATTCTGGCTCTGCTCATCCCTGATCCCTCCACACCCCCAGTCCCTGACTCCCCTTTTCACCTCCCTATTCCCGATCCCCTCTCTCCATCCCCATCCCCTCTCTCCATCCCTACCCTTCTCTCCATTCCCCATCCCTTCTCCCCATTCCGGATCCCCCCTCTCCGTCCCCATCCTCTCCGTGTCCATCCCCATCCCCTCTCTCCATCCCCATCCCCTCTCTATTCCCGATCCCCTCTCTCCATCCCGATCCCGATCCCCTCTCTCCATCCCGATTCTGATCCCCTCTCTCCATCCCGATCCCATCCCCATCCTGTCTCTCCATCCCCATCCCCTCTCTATCTCGGCTCCCCTCTCTCCATCCCCGATCCCATCCCGATCCCGATCCCCTCTCTCCATCCCGAATCCCCTCTCTCCATCCCCGATCCCATCCCCTCCGTCCCCGTTCCCATCCCGATCCCGAATCCCCTCTCTCCATCCCCATCCCCTCTCCATCCCCATCCCCTCTCTCCATCCCGATCCCGATCCCCTCTCTCCATCCCGACCCCAGCCCCGTCCCCTCCGTGCCCAGCCCGGAGCCCGGCCCGCCCCCGCTGCCTGACCGCGGTGTCCCCGCTCCGGGTGCCGCGGTGTGCCGGTGCCGGGGCGGCGGTGGCGCACCTCCATGGCCTGTCCCAGCTCCAGGTCGAAGGTCACCACACACACGCAGTCGATCCAGGCGGCGAAGCGGCCCCAGGGCAGCGGGGAGGCGGCGGCGGCGCGGCGGGGCCGCGGCCCGGCCCGGCTCAGCGCGTCCATGGCGGCGCCGCCCGCGCGCGGCCCGCCCCGCCCCGCGCCGCGCCGCGCCCCCTACCGGCGGGGAGGACCGCGCCCCGAGTCCCCGCCCCCGCCGCGCCCTCTGGCGGCCGGGAGGTCCCGAGCGCGCCGCCCGCACCATCGAGACGGGAGCGGGCGCGCAGAGCGGCGCCGTGGAGGTGTCATGGCGGCGGCGTGAGGGCTCCGCGGGGCTTGGGTCTATTAAACTGCACGGCAGCTTCACCGCTCGGCGTCCGGCCTGCGGGTGTGCCCGGTCTGGGACTGTCCGACCCCGGCTGTGCCGGCCGGGGCCTCCCCGAGCCCGGCTGTGCCCGGTCCGAGCCTCCCCGACCCCGGCTGTGCCCGGTCCGAGCCTCCCCGACCCCGGCTGTGCCCGGTCCGAGCCTCCCCCACCCCCGGCTGTGCCCGGTCCGAGCCTCCCCCACCCCCGGCTGTGCCCGGTCCGAGCCTCCCCGAGCCCCGGCTGTGCCCGGTCCGGGCCTCCCCGACCCCGGCTGTGCCCGGTCCGAGCCTCCCCGAGCCCGGCTGTGCCCGGTCCGAGCCTCCCCGAGCCCCGTTCGCAGCCCGCCGGGCCCCTCCCGCGGGGCGGATTTTAGGAGCTCTCCGAGCACCGTTTAGAAAAAAAAAAAAACCACGCCGTGTATTCCCTGCCGGGCGCCAGGAGGAGATCTCCCCAAAGCGAGCTGACGACAAAATGACATTTTTTGTACAGGAAGAACCGACACCGACCCGCCCCGGTGTAACTCACACTCTCCACCTGCCCAGCGCACGATTAATTAATTGCGTGACCTGACCTGACCCGGTCGAAAGTTGACTTTCACTTGAAAGAGAGCATTTTTGTTAAGCTGCACAGGGCTGGGAGCGCCCGGGGACCGTCAGGGGGAGGGAGGTGTCCCTGCCCACGGGACTGGGTGGGCTTTGAGGTCCCTTCCAGCTGCAGCATTCCGTGGTTCCAGAGTGCCCGGAGTGACACCGAGTGTCCCCTCAGGCACCGAGCGTGCGGTGACAGCTCCTGGCAGGAATTCCACGGCAGCATTGCCCCCACCCCCGGGTTTGGTTATTTATTTTTGGCACTTCTTTGGTCCCCCCCCCAGAGCTCTGTGTTCCGTTCCATCCCCAGCCTGTCCCGCCCCTGATCAGAGGAGCTGCACTTAAGCACTGCCCTGTCCCAAGACCTGCTAATTAATGCTGATTATGATTTATTACGGGCTCGTGATAAAGCCTGCAACACTACCTTTACACTTGGAGCTGATTCTTGCCAGATGTGGGACGGGAGGAAAATAAAAGAAAAAGATGAATAAAAAAATATTGGAATTTTTTTTCCCTCAGTAACTCTTTGTCCCGCAATAAAAATCAGTTTTAATCTCGTCCCAGGGGTCTCCCACATGAACATTTCCACCTGGCCAGGCAGAAGAAAATGAACTGTGAATAAAAAAAAAAAAAAAAAAGGCAATGAAAGTGCTTAGAACGTCTGAGAAGTATAAAAGTGAGGGCTGGAGGGTTTCCATGAGGATGGCAGCACAGCTCTGTGCCCGAGCAGGGAACTGTCACAGGCAGAGGTTCACACCCAGCATCCCCAATTCCCAGAGAATTCCCCAGAGTCACGGGGCAGGACAGGCAAGGCTTGGAATCACTGAACCAGGGAATCCTGGAATGGTTTGGGTGGGAAGGGAGCCCAGAGCCCCCCCAGTGCCACCCCTGCCCTGGCAGGGACACCTCCCAGTGTCCCAGGCTGCTCCCAGCCCCAGGGCCCAGCCTGGCCTTGGGCACTGCCAGGGCTCCAGGGGCAGCCACAGCTGCTCTGGCAATCCCAGCCCAGGCAGCAATTCCTGCCCAAGCTCCCAGCCAGCCCTGCCCTCTGGCCCTGGGAAGCCATTCCCTGGCTCCTGGCCCTCTGTCCCTTGTCCCCAGCCCCTCTGCAGCTCCCCTGGAGCCCCTGGAATGTGCTGGATGCTCTCCCTGGAGCCTTCCCCTCCCCAGGCTGGGAATTCCCAGCTCTCCCAGCCCAGCTCCAGAGCCTGAGCTTGGATCCATCTCCTCTCCAAGAAACCAATGGACCCAGGGGCTTCACCTGGAATCTCAGGAAACCAGGAAGGGTCTCCCTTCCCTTTCCCTCTCTTTCCTCTCCCCATTTTCCATAAAAATCCCTCGGAATGGGTTCTGAGTGTCCCGAATCCCAGAATCCCAGGAGCAGTTTGGGTGGGAAGGGACCTCAGAGCTCATTCCAGGGACACCTCCCACCATCCCAGTTCCAGTTGTTGGAAGCCCCGAGATCCCGGGGCTCCTTTGCTCAGCTCCTCTCGCTGCTCTCCAGGTGCGAGCCGTGCCGGGCTCAGGCTCTGCCCGGCCCGGGCTGCAGCCCAGGGGAAGCCGCAGCGGGATTTTCCCGGCGGGCGGAGTTCAGCGAGCTGCTGAGGGTCGGATCCCGGCCAGAGAGCCCCCAGAGGCCGGGCCGAGCCCGGGGAGCTCCCGGCCGGTGCTGGAAGAACCATATTTGGGAAGCTTGAGCGGGGCAGATCTGGAAGCGCAGCGGCGGTGCCGAGCTCGGAGCTGCCCGGGCCAGCGCCGGGGCCGCTGCAGCCGCCGCTCATCTCCCCAGCAACCCCGCAAACAACAACATTGCCCGAGCCTGCCGCCTATAATTAACCCGGCCCCGCAGAGCCGCTGCCCTGCGCTGCTCCCGCACTGCCAGGCGGGAGGGATCGTGTTCCCTGCAGCCCCGGGAACGTGCGGGCCGAGCCGTGCCGAGCCGTTCCGTGCCAGCCGCTGCCCGGGCTGTTTGTGCTCGGGCGCTGGGAGCCGTGGGGTTTGAACCAGGCCCGGCAGCTCGGCCCCAAAGGCGGCCAGAGAGAAGTGGCGGGGTTTGGAGGAGCTCCCAGAGCAGCGCTGGGTGCTCGGGAGAGGCTGTGGCTGCAGGAGAGGGGAGGAAAGCTCGTCCCCTCCTCCCTGCGGGGCCGCTCAGACGAATGTCAAGCTGGCGCTGGGAGATCCTGTTCTGATGCCTGCTGGAGGCACCAGATCACGCCTCAGTCCCGAGCCAAGAATAGATCCCAGAATTCTTCATCATCCACGGCCTATTCTGGGCCTGCAGCCTCCCACCCAACGTGTGCCAGCTCCCACTCCAGCTGGGAATGCTGCTCCGGAGCTGGGAGCTCTGCAGGCAGAGCGCTCCCTGTGCTGGGGGGCTGCACACACACACACACACACACACACACACAGAGCCAGGGAATCCTGGCGTGGTCTGCATTGAGGGGGTCCCCAGTGCCACCCAGTGCCACCCAGTGCCACCCCTGCCAGGGACAGAGACCTCTCCTGTGAGCCCAGTCTAGCCTGGCCCTGCCAGACCTGGGCTCAGCCCCTCGTGTCCATGCTGGAGGAGATTCCAGCAGCTGCTCCCAGTGGGATCCAGCTGCTCTGTGTCACACCCAGGGCGTGGAACCGTGGGCTGGGGCTTCTGTCCCTGTCCCTGTCCCTGTCCCTGTCCCTGCCCCTGTCCCTGTCCCTGTCCCTGTCCCTGTCCCTGCCCCTGTCCCTGTCCCTGCCCAGTCCCTGCCCCTGTCCCAGTCCCTGTCCCTGCCCCTGCCCCTGTCCCTGTCCCTGCCCCAGTCCCTGTCCCTGCCCCTGTCCCTGTCCCTGCCCCTGTCCCTGCCCCTGTCCCGGTCCCAGTCCCAGTCCCTGTCCCAGTCCCTGCCCCTGTCCCTGCCCCTGTCCCGGTCCCAGTCCCAGCCCCAGCCCCTGTCCCTGTCCCTGTCCCTGTCCCTGTCCCAGTCCCAGTCCCCATCCTGGTCCCAGTGCCTGTCCCTGTCCCAGTCCCAGTCCCAGTCCCTGTCCCTGCCCCAGTCCCTGCCCCAGTCCCAGTCCCAGTCCCAGTCCCAGTCCCAGTCCCAGTCCCTGCCCCTGTCCCTGTCCCTGCCCCTGCCCCTGCCCCTGTCCCGGTCCCAGTCCCAGTCCCTGTCCCTGTCCCAGTCCCAGTCCCAGTCCCAGTCCCAGTCCCAGTCCCAGTCCCTGTCCCTGTCCCAGTCCCTGTCCCAGTCCCAGTCCCAGTCCCAGTCCCTGCCCCTGTCCCAGTCCCAGTCCCCATCCCTGTCCCTGCCCCAGTCCCAGTCCCTGTCCCTGTCCCAGTCCCAGTCCCAGTCCCAGTCCCAGTCCCAGTCCCTGTCCCTGTCCCTGTCCCTGTCCCTGTCCCAGTACCAGTCCCTGTCCCTGCCCCAGTCCCAGTCCCAGTCCCTGTCCCTGTCCCAGTCCCTGTCCCTGTCCCTGCCAGCAGAGGGGAGCTGGCAGCTCCTGGCCCTGCCGCTGCCAAGCCCCGAGTTCAGCTGTATGTTCGCGTGTTCCAGAGGGCTGGAGCAGAGCAGAAGGAAGCTGTTCCAAGGTTGGAACTCTAGAAATCAGCTGAGGAGTTGGGCTGTACAGCTCCGGCCCTCCTGGGGCTGGGGATAGGCTCTGGGGGCAGCTGGAAGATTTGGGAATTTGCTGGGGATGGTTTCATCCCGTCCCTAGAAGCCACAATCAGCCACAAAAAAATGCTTTATAAGCCCATTTCCCTCCAGCAGATGAAACAGGGAAGTGAAACTCCTGAGCTTGTGCTATTTTCTTTCCCCGCATTCATGGCACCAAAGCGCTAATTACCACGCTGGGTGCTGTATGAATTCTTGGGAGTCCTCCCCTTGCAGCCCTCACACTGGAAAAGCCTCCACGAACGAGGAATTTTACCCACTCAGTGACGGGGGGGCGCTTTTGGTGGCATTGCTGTGGCAGCCCTCCCTGTGGCAGGGGGGTGACACGGGATGAGCCTTCAGCTCCCTGGCAGCCCCGGCCGTGCCAGGATGGCGTGAGGCCATGCCCCCGGCACAAACCCATCCCTCTCTCTCCCGGTGGCAAAGGCCACGTTTGCCCTGTCAACTTTTAACCACGTGCAAAGGAATCTTTGCAGGGTCAAGGCCTCGGCGGGAGCAGCTTAGCGGCAAATCTCGTGGCAGGAATTCGCTTTGGAATGAGGGATTGGATCGCTTCCTGCTGGT
>JAJNNQ010000343.1:0-43583 GCA_027886175.1 Phylloscopus collybita
CACCTGAACTCACCTGGGCACACCTGAGCCCACCTGGGCGCTGGTGCTTCACTCTGGGAGGGTCTTTTTGGGGCGTTTTTGGGGGTCTCTGAGGGACTTTTGGGGGTCTCTGGGGACTGGAGCTGCTGGACTGACTCACCTGGGCTCACCTGGCTGTACCTGGCTGCTCCTGCATTAAACTCGTCCTGCCCCCAACTGACCCCAGGTGTGGTTTTGGGGTTTGGGGGAGCCCAAAACTCACCTGGGGAGCCCAAAACTCACCTGGGGAACCCCAAAACTCACCTGGGGGGCACCTGGGGAACCCCAAAACTCACCTGGAGGGGTCCCAAACTCACTTGGGGAGCCAAAAAACTCACCTGGGGAACCCCAAACTCACCTGGGGGGCACCTGGGGAACCCCAAAACTCACCTGGGGAACCCCAAACTCACCTGGGGGGGGTCTCAAAACTCACCTGGGGGCACCTGGGGAACCCCAAAACTCACCTGGGGAACCCCCAAAACTCACCTGGGGGGGGTCCCAAAACTCACCTGGGGGGTTTTGGGGGGGGTCTCCAGCCCCTTTTTCTTCTCCCCTCCCCCCACAGGAGGACCCAGCCAGGAGCCCCCCCAGGTGTGACCGGGACCCCCAAAAAACCCCAAATTCCACCTTGGGGGGGCCCCAAAATTCCCCCGACCCCTCCCCCCGAGGGGATTTTGGGGTCTCCCCTCCCCCCCCCCCCCCCCCAAATTTTTGTCAAATAAAAGCTCCAAAAACTCCCCCGGCTCTGTCCGTGATTTTGGGGTTTCCCCTCCCCGAGCTCTTTCACCCCAAAAAAACCCCAAATTTTGGAGCGGTTCCTCCCAAAAAAAACCCAAATTTTGGAGCGGTTCCTCCCAAAAAACCCCAAATTTTGGAGCGGTTCCCAGGAAAACCCCAAATTTTGGAGCGGTTCCCAAAAAAACCCCAAATTTTGGAGCGATTCCTCCCAAAAAACCCCAAATTTTGGGGCGGTTTCCTCCCAAAAAAAACCCCAAATTTTGGAGCGGTTCCTCCCAAAAAAACCCAAATTTTGGAGCGGTTCCCAAAAAACCCAAATTTTGGGGCGGTTCCCAAAAAAACCCGAAAATTTTGGAGCGGTTCCTCCCAAAAAAAACCCCAAATTTTGGAGCGGTTCCTCCCAAAAAAACCAAATTTTGGAGAGCGGTTCCCAAAAAACCCAAATTTTGGGGCGGTTCCCAAAAAACCCGAATTTTGGAGCGGTTCCTCCCAAAAAAACCCAAATTTTGGAGCGGTTCCTCCCAAAAAACTGCAAATTTTGGAGCGGTTCCCAAAAAACCCCAAATTTTGGAGCGGTTCCTCCCAAAAAAACTCAAAATTTTGGAGCGGTTCCCAGAAAACCCCCAAATTTTGGTGTGGTTCCTCCCAAAAAACCCCAAATTTTGGAGCGGTTCCTCCCAAAAAAACCCCAAATTTTGGAGCGGTTCCTCCCAAAAAACCCCAAATTTTGGGGCGGTTCCTCCCAAAAAACCCAAATTTTGGAGCGATTCCCTCCCAAAAACCCCAAATTTTGGAGCGGTTCCCAAAAAACCCCAAATTTTGGTGTGGTTCCTCCCAAAAACCCCCAAATTTTGGAGCGGGTTCCCAAAAAAACCCCAAATTTTGGTGTGGTTCCTCCAAAAAACCCCAAATTTTGGGGCGGTTCCTCCCAAAAAAACCCCAAATTTGGAGCGGTTTCCTCCCAAAAAACCCCAATTCCGTTGGTTTGTTTTCCTCGAAAAAAGCCCCGATTTTGGGTTTCCCTTCCAAAAAAACCCCCAAAAATTTTGGGGTTTCCCGCCCCCCCCGGCCCCTCCCCCCTCCATTTTTGGGGGTTTCCTGCCCCTCCCCCCCCCCCCGTTATTTCCCTTTCCCGCGGTTTCTCCAAAAGCCACGGCAGCCGCTCCAGGTGAGGGGGGGGCAAATTTTTGGGGGGTCCAGAGGGGGTGAGGGGACCCCTCCCACGTGCAGCCCAATTTTTGGAGTCCCAGCCCCGTTTTTGGGGGGGTCCCAGCCCGAATTTGGGGCTCTCCAGACCCATTTTTTGGGCTCTTGATTCCCATTTTGTGGCGTTCCCGCCCGGTTTTGGGGGGGGGGTTTTGTTGTTCCGGGGGGGTCTCAGGGGACCCCTCCCCACCCAGCCCAATTTTGGGGGGTCCCAGCCCAATTTTTGGGGGTCTCAATCTCATTCTGGGCTCTCCAGCCCCATTTTTGGGGGTCTCCAGACCCGATTTTGGAGATTTCCAGCCTGATTTTGACGGGGGGCGGGGGGGGTCGGTCATTTTCCTAGGGGGGGCTGAGGGGACCCCTCCAGTTCAGCCCAGTTTGGGGTCTCAGCCGCATTTTTGGGGGTCTCAGCCCCATTTTTTGGGGGTCTCAGCCCATTTTGGGGTCTCAGTCCCATTTTTGAGGTCTCCAGCCCCAGTTTGGGGTCTCCAGCCCATTTTGGAGGATCTCAGCTCCATATTTGGGGGGGTCTCAGTCTCATTTTTGGGGTCTCAGCCCCATTTTTGGGGGGCTCCAGCTCCCTATTTGGGTCTCAGACCAATATTGGGGGATCTCAGCCCCATTTGGGGGTCTCAGCCCCATTTTTGGGGGGGTTTCCGTCCCATTTTGGGGGGTCTCAGTCCCATTTTTGGGGGGGGTTTCCGTCCCATTTTGGGGGTCTCAGTCCCATTTCTGGGGGGGTTTCCGTCCCATTTTTGGGGGTCTCGGTCCCATTTTTGGGGTCCCCACCCCTCAGGGGAAGGGTGGAGCTGCCCCCCCCCTCCTCCCCCCCCCCAGTTCCTCTTCCGAATTCTTGCACCATCAGCGGGGAGGGGAGGATGAGGGACATTCCATTTCCGGGGGGGGGGGAGGGGGGAAACAGGAGGGTGGACCCCCAAAAATGGGACTGAGACCCCCAAAAATGGGGCTGAGGACCCCCAAAAATGAGGCTGAGGACCCCAAAATGGGGCTGAGACCCCCAAAAATGGGACTGAGGACCCCAAAAATGGGGCTGAGACCCCCAAAAATGGGGCTGAGGACACCAAAAATGAGACTGAGACCCCCAAAAATGGGGACTGAGGACCCCAAAAATGGGGGCTGAGACCCCCAAAAATGAGACTGAGACCCCCCAAAATGGGGCTGAGACCCCCCCAAGACACCTTGGTCACCTGGTGGGGCGGGCTTGAGGGTCTTTCAGGAGGTTCTTGACTACCTGGACAGGTGAGGGGACCCACCTTGGGCTGGCTCAGGGGGTTTTTGGGAAGGTCCTGGATCACCTGGACAGGTGAAGGATCTACCTTGACCAAGCCATGGCTGGGTTTGGTCACTTTTAGGGAGGTCCTTGACCACCTGGACAGGTGAGGGACCCACCTTGGGGTCCTTTCAGATCACCTGGACAGGTGAAGAACTCACCTTGGGCTGCGTCAGGGGGGTCTTTGGGAAGGTCCTTGATGACCTAAGCAGGTGAAGAACCCACCTGGGGGATCCTTCAGAGATCACCCAACCAGGTGACAAACCCACCTGGGGGGTCCTTCAGAGATCACCCAACCAGGTGACAAACCCACCTCAACCCATCCCTGGCCAGCTCCCCCACCCCCCCACCCTATCCCCCAGGCGCCACCATGGCCGCTCCGCCCACCCCGTGGGACCACACCTGGGACCACACCTGGGACCACACCTGGAACGACACCTGGAACGACACCTGGGGCAGCGACCCCTACGAGGACCTGGGCGCGGCCGAGATCCCGGCCGGCCACCGTTGGGTGCTGGCCCTCTACGCCCTCATCTTCCTGCTGGGCGTGCCGGGCAACGGCGCCGTGCTCTGGGTGACGGCGTCCGAGCTGCGCCGGACGGTCAACGGCGTCTGGTTCTCTCACCTGGCGCTGGCCGACCTGCTGAGCTGCCTGGCGCTGCCCTTCCTGGCGCTGCCGCTGACCAGCGACCACCACTGGCCCTTGGGCCGCCTGGCTTGCAAGGCGCTGCCCTCGCTGACCGTGCTGGCCATGTTCGCCAGCGTCCTGGTGCTGACGGCCATCAGCGCCGACCGCTGTGCCCTGGTCACCCGGCCGGTCTGGTGCCACAACCACCGCACGCCGGCGTTGGCCGGGGCCGCCTGCGCCGGCGCCTGGGCGTTGGCCACGCTGCTGACCGCCCCGTCCTTCGCTTTCCGCACCGTCCGGCTGGACGCCTTCTCGGCCAAAGCCACCTGCGTGCTGTCCTACGGCGCGGCCGGGCGCGGCGCCGAGCTGGCCACGGCGGCGGCGCGGTTCCTCTGCGGTTTCCTGGCACCGTTCGTGGTCATCTCGGGGTGTTACGGCCGCCTCTTGAGCCGGCTGCGGGCGCGGGGCCTGGGGAGGTCGCAGAGGGCCACCAGGACGGTGCTGGTGGTCATCGTCAGCTTCTTCGTCTGCTGGCTGCCCTACCACGTGGTGGGGCTGGTGCTGGCGGCCGGCGCGCCGGGCACGGCCGTGTTCCAGGGCGCCCAGGCTGCTGACCCGGCGGTGGCCGGGCTGGCCTACGTCAACGGCTGCGTCAACCCCATCATCTACCTGGCGATGGGGCGGGGCCTGGGCCAGGTGAGGCGCTCCTGGCGGGGGCTGCTCAGGGGGGTGCTGAGCGATGAGACGGCCAGCGGCACCGGGGACAGCCGGGCACGGAGCGCGGTGACCGCCGAGGAGGGCAGCGAGGCCACCACCGTCTGAGGGGCTGGCGGGGGTTGGCGTCAGTGTCGTCGTCATCATCATCGTCATCGTCATCGTCATCATCATCGTTGTCATCATCGTCATCGTCATCGTCATCATCTTCATCATCGTCATCATGATCGTCATTGTCATCGTCATCTTCATCATCATCATCGTCTTCATCATTGTCATTGTCGTCATCATCATCGTCACCATTGTCATCATCGTCTTCATCATCGTCATCGTCATCGTCATCTTCATCATCATCGTTGTCATCATCGTCATCGTCATCGTCATCATCTTCATCATCATCATCATCATCTTTGTCATTGTCATTGTCGTCATCATCATTGTCACCATTGTCATCGTCATCTTCGTCATCGTCATTGTCATTGTCATCATCTCCGTCATCGTCATCATCACTGTCTTCATCATCTTATTCACTGTCATTGTCGTCGTCGTTATATCGTCGTCATCGTCAATCATCATCACGTCATCGTCATCATCGTCATTGTCATTGTCATTGTCTTCATCATTGTCATTGTCATCTTCGTCATCATCGTCATCTTCGTCATCATCACTGTCGTCATCGTCATCATAGTCATTGTCCTCATCATCACCATCATATCATTGTCAATCGTCATCTTCATCATCATTGTCACCATTGTCATCATCATCATCATCATCATCATTGTCATTTTGGGGGGTCCCACCACAGCGGCAGAAGTGGGGTCTGAGGGTGGGGGGACGGGCAGCTCTTCCTCCTCCTCCTCCTCCTCCTCCTCCTCCTCCTCTCCCGGCTGTCCCCTCTGTCCCCTCTGTCCCTCCGTCCCCAATAAATGCAGAAGCTGCCCCCTTCCCTTTTTTTGGGTTTATTTTGGGCGGGTTTGGGGGCAGGGATTTTGCTGACTCAGCGCCCTCTGGTGACACCGGAAATGTCCCCACCCCGGAAAGGGACACGGGGGGGGGGGCGGGGGGGGGGGAGCTGGCGTCACCCGGGGGGTGGCCCTGGGGGACACTGGGGTGGGGGGGGGGGAGGGGGACACTGGGGGGGTGGCCCCGGGGACACTGGGGACAGTGTGGGGGGCTGGGATTTGGGGGTGGGATTCACGGCATTCATGGAATGGGGTGGGATTCAGGGATTCAGGAATTCAGAGATTTGGGGATTTGGGAATTCAGAAATTCAGGGAATTCAGGGATTTGGGAATTCAGGGATTCAGGGATTTGGGAATTCAGGGATTTGGGAATTCAGGGATTTGGGAATTCAGGGATTCAGGGATTTGGGAATTCAGAAATTCAGGGATTCAGGGATTTGGGAATTCAGGGATTCAGGGATTTGGGAATTCAGAAATTCAGGGAATTCAGAGATTTGGGAATTCAGGGATTCAGGGATTTGGGAATTCAGAAATTCAGGGATTCAGGGATTTGGGAATTCAGGGATTTGGGAATTCAGAAATTCAGGGATTTGGGAATTCAGGGGTTCAGAGATTTGGGAATTCAGGGATTCAGGGAATTCAGGGATTCAGGGAATTCAGGGATTCGGGGGTTCAGGGAATCAGGGGGGGCTGGGATTTCAGGAATTCGGGGATTCAGGGAGGGCTGAGATTTCGGGAATCCAGGGATTCGGGGATTCAGGAATTCAGGAATTCAGGGATCCAGAGCGGGCTGGGATTTCGGGAATCCATGGGCTGCAATTCCAGGGGGATGGGGACGGAACCCCGCAGCTCCCGGGCTCCGGATGCAGCTCAGCCACCCCGGGCTCTGAAATTTCCGCAAAAACCTTCCCCCCCCCCCCCCCCCCCCAAAAAAACCCCTGAAAATTCCCAAAATTCCCACCAGGGCCCCTCCCCCCGCCCCTCCCCCTTTTCCCGCCCCTCCCCGCGGCCGCAGGGGGGGCGGGGGAGGGGCGGGGGGCTCCTCCTCCTCTTCCTCCTCTTCCTCCTCCTCCTCCTCCTCCTTTTCCTCCTTTTTTTTTTTCCTTTTTCTTTTTTTTTTTTTTTTTTTTTTTTTTCCCTTTCCCCTCCCTGCTTTTCCTGCTTTTCCTGCTTTTTCCTCCTCCCGGGATCGCTCCCGGCCATGGAAGGCTCGGGACCCCCGGGGGGGGGCGCGGGGGTCGCCGCCCCCCTGAAGCCGCGGCGGGAAAAGGTGAGTTTGGGACGGGGGGTGGGGGGAAAAAAAAAAACAACCAAAAAACGGGAAAATCGGGAAAAACTGGGATAATACACCCCCGAAAAAACCCCGGGATAAAATCGCGATAAATCGGGATAAAATCGGGATAAACCGCCTCCCCCTTCCCCCCCCACCCCGCGCTTTTCCAGCGGCGACCCCTCCCAGATTTTCCAGCTTTTTAACCCTTTCCTGCAAAAAAAAAAAAAAACCCAACCCTGGGATTTTTAGGGATTTATTTTTTTTTTTTTTTGGGAGCGGGGGGCGGAATTTTAAGGATGATCCCCATAAATCCGCCGTGTCATCCAGGTGTGGCTTTCCCAGGTGTGGCTTTCCCAGGTGTTCCTCTCCCCAGCCCCACCCGCGGAATTTTTCCCAAATTTTCCCAAATCCAGGGGAAAAAAAAAAACCCAGCATTTGGGGGATTTGTATTTTTTTTCCCTGGGTTTTTCCCCCCTCTTTCTTTTTTTATTTTTTTTTTTTTTTTTTTTCTCCTGCCGGCACCTGCAATTCTCGATTTTTTTTTCCCCTTTTGCTCCGAGCAGGGCGCGTCCTTCCCGCGTTGCGGCGGCGCCGCGGTTGGAATTCTCATCGCTCTAAAAATCCTTTAAAAAAAAATCCCTTTAAAAATAAAAAAAAATTCTCATTTTACCTCAAGCCCTTCCCGACCCCCAGGGGACGGCGGTGTCATTGAGGATTCCCGAGCTCTTCTTTTCCCAGCAAAACCTGGAGATGCAGATTTTTTTTTTTCCTTTATAAAAAAAAAAAAAAAAAAAAAATCAAGGTTTTTCACTCTAAACCAGCCCAAAATTCAATTTTTTTTTTAATTTTATTTTTTTTTCCGGGAATTCTGCAGCCCCGAGGGGAAATTCCTTGCTGGGGTTGCCGATTCGAGCCTGAAAAATTCGCTCCCCCCACACCCAGGGAAAATCGCGGTTTTTTTAAGGGAAAAAAAAGAAAAGAAAAAAAAAAAAAAAGAGTATTTTGGAGGTGTTTTGACCTTTGAAATGAAGCGTTCCGGGGATGATCCATCTTTTTTTCCTTGGAAAATCGGGATTTGCCGGCACCTGGGTGAGATTCCCCCCTTCACCCCCCTTTTTCTTATATAATTGAGGCCGGAATTCCACATTTCTTTAATCCCGGGAGTGATTTTCCAGCTGGGAAAAAATCCAGTTCGGGTCTTTTTTTTATTTTTTAAACTCCTGGATTCTCTGATTCCAAAGGAATTTTTTTTTTCTCCTCCCTGTGGGCCTTGGGCCACACCTGGATTTGGAATGTTGCACCTGGGGCTGGGAAAAATGGGGGGAAAAATATAATTTTTTTTTTTTTTCCGGCTGGTAATGATCCCCAAATCGGTCAATCCCTGCTGCTTTGGATTTGGGCCTGGAATTTATGGGATTTCTGGGATTTTTGGGTTCGGGTGGGAAAAGGGACCTTGAAGGGGGGATCTCATAAGGGAAGGAAAAAAATGGGATTTAGGGAGGGAAAAGGAATGAATTTGGACCGGTATTGAATGGGGTTTGAATTCCCGAGGTTTGGGGGCAAATTTCTTGGAATAAGGGGGGGTTGGAGAATTATTTTCCCTCAAATGTTGGGATTCGGGCCTTGGCACTTCCCTCCTTCCCACTTTTCCCTCAGGAATCTGGGAATTTTGAGCTTGGCCTATTCCAAATCCTCCTTTCTCCCCTCAAGCCTTGGAATTTTGTGCTCAGCACTTCCCTCTTCCCCACTTTCCTTCAGAAATCTGGGAATTTTGAGCTTGGCCTGCTCCAAATCTTCCTTTTCCCCCGCAAACCTTGGAATTTTGGGCCTGGCGCCTCCCAATTCCCACTTTTCCCCCTCAGATCTCTGCGAGATTTGTGCCAGGCCCAAATTCCATTTTTTCCTCTCAAATCCCAGGATTTTTGAGCTTGGCCTACTCCAAATCTCACTTTTCCCTCCAAAACCTTGGAATTTTGTGCTCAGCACTTTTGTCTTCTCCAATTTTCCTCAGAAATCTGAGAATTTTGAGCCTGGCCTGCTCCAAACTCTTCCTTTTCCCCCTCAAATCCCGGGATTTGGGGCCTGGCACATCCCAATTCCCACTTTTCCCCCTCAGACCTCTGAGAAGTTTGTGCCAGGCCCAAATTCCATTTTTTTCCTCTCAAATCCTGGGAGTTTTGTGCTTGGCCTACCCCAAATCCACTTTTCCCTCCAAAACCTTGGAATTTTGTGCTCAGCACTTTTGTCTTCCCCACTTTTCCCTCCAAAATCATGGAATTTTGGGCCTTGTACACCCCAAATCCTCCTTTTCCTGCTCCAAAACCTTGGAATTTTGTGCTCAGCACTTCCCTCTTCCCCACTTTTCCCTCAGAAATCTGGGAATTTTGAGCTTGGCCTGCTCCAACTCCTCCTTTTCCCTGCCAAATCCCGGGATTTGGGGGCCTGGCACATCCCAATTCCCACTTTTCCCCCTCAGACCTCTGAGAAGTTTGTGCCAGGCCCAAATTCCAATTTTTCCTCTCAAATCCCGGGAGTTTTGAGCTTGGCCTACCCCAAATCCCACTTTTCCCTCCAAAACCTTGGAATTTTGTGCTCAGCACTTCCCTCTTTCCTACTTTTCCCTCAGGAATCTGGGAATTTTGAGCCTGGCCTACTCCAAATCCTCCTTTTCCTTCTCAAATCTTGGGATTTTGGGTCTGGCAAATCCCAGTTCCCACTTTTCCCTCTGAAACCTTGGAATTTTGCGCCTGGTGCCTCCCAATTCTTACTTTTCCCCCTAAGATCTCTGGGAGATTTGTGCCAGGCCCAAATTTTTCCATTTTTTTCCTCTCAAATCCTGGGAGTTTTGAGCTTGGCCCACCCCAAATCCCACTTTTCCCTACAAAATCTTGGAATTTTATGCTCAGCACTTCCCTCTTCCCCACTTTTCCCTCAGAAATCTGGGAATTTTGAGCTTGGCCTGCTCTAACTCCTCCTTTTCCCCCTCAAATCCTGGGATTTGGGGCCTGGCACATCCCAATTCCCACTTTTCCCACAAACCTTGGGATTTTTGCCTCAGCAAACCCTTCTTTCCCACTTTTCCCTCTGAAACCTTGGAATTTTGAGCCTGGCGCCTCCCAATTCCCACTTTTCCCCCTCAGACCTCTGAGAAGTTTGTGCCAGGCCCAAATTCCAATTTTCCTCTCAAATCCCAGGAGTTTTGAGCTTGGCCTACCCCAAATCCCACTTTTCCCTCCAAAACCTTGGAATTTTGTGCTCAGCACTTCCTCTTTCCTACTTTTCCCTCAGGAATCTGGGAATTTTGAGCCTGGCCTACTCGAAATCCTCCTTTTCCTTCTCAAATCCTGGGATTTTGGGTCTGGCAAATCCCAATTCCCACTTTTCCCTCTGAAACCTTGGGATTTTGCGCCTGGTGCCTCCCAATTCCTACTTTCCCCCCTAAGATCTCTGGGAGATTTGTGCCAGCCCAAATTTTTTCCATTTTTTCCTCTCAAATCATGGGAGTTTTGAGCTTGGCCCACCCCAAATCCCACTTTTCCCTACAAAATCTTGGAATTTTATGCTCAGCACTTTTGTCTTCCCCACTTTTCCCTCAGGAATCTGGGAATTTTGAGCTTGGCCTGCTCCAACTCCTCCTTTCCCCCTCAAATCCTGGGATTTGGGGCCTGGCACATCCCAATTCCCACTTTTCCACAAACCTTGGGATTTTTGCCTCAGCAAACCCTTCTTTCCCACTTTTCCCTCTGAAACCTTGGAATTTTGAACCTGGCGCCTCCCAATTCCCACTTTTCCCCCTCAGACCTCTGAGAAGTTTGTGCCAGGCCCAAATTCCAATTTTTCCTCTCAAATCCCAGGAGTTTTGAGCTTGGCCTACCCCAAATCCACTTTTCCCTCCAAAATCATGGAATTTTGGGCCTTGTATCCCCCAAGCCCCCTTTTCCTACTCCAAAACCTTGGAATTTTGTGTTGGCCTCTTCCAAAACCTTGGAATTTTGTGCTCAGCACTTCCCTTTTCCCTCAGAAATCTGGGAATTTTGAGCCTTGTCCTGCTCCAAATCCTCTTTTTTCCACTCAAATCCCGGGATTTTGGGAGTGGCCCTGCCCAAATCCCAACGTTTTCCCGCTGGAATTCTCTTGGAAAATTGGGAATTTCATCCCCGTTTCCCTCAGCCCGGAGGGTTTTTGGGACGGAACATTCCCAGGAATTTGGAGAAAGGGAAATTCCCTGGGGATTTCAGGGCTCTGCCTGGAGGTTTTGGGATGAATTTCATTTCTTCGTCATTAAGGATTACTAGGATTAAGTGTATTTACTTTTTATTAATTAATTCCTTATGTATCCTGATTATAGGATTTATTTTAGTTTATCTCCTATTATTTTCGAGGTATTTTAATTATAAATCGTTTTTACTCCTCTTAATTCTTATTACTTTGTATTATTATTCATTTTCATTTATTGCTATTTTTAATTGATTCTTACTTTTTTAAATTACTATAAAAACTCATCATTCCTAATATTTTTGGTGATGATTATTATTTAAAAATTGTTTTTATGTAAAATTGATTAGGAAATTTAAGTTTTAAATTATAATTTCCATTTAATATTATTTTAGATTTAAATGTTACCATTATTATTCTGAATTCATTCTCATCAATTTCTTATTAATCCAGTTTTTAAATTAATTTAATGCCTTATTCTGATTCTTCATTGCATTCATATTTTAAATTTATTCTTTTATTTCTGTTGTTCATTTCTTATTTTAATTTTCAATATTTTAACTTCTGTTATTTTAATTTTAAGGATTTTACTTTTCTTATTTAAAGTTTTAGTATTTTGTTTTCAGTATTTTATTTTCATTATTTTCCTTTTCAGTAGTTTTTAGTATTTTTATTATTTTATTTTTATTATTTTTATTTTTATTGCTTTAATTATTTTAACTCCCATCGTTATTATTTTAATTTCATTATTTTTGTATTAACATTTCCATTCTTTTAAATTTCTTTTTAATACGTTCCTATTTTGCATTGACATGAATTTTTAAATATTTTAAGTCCATTCCTTTGAATTATTCTTAATTTAAAATTCATTAGCATTTGATTTATTAATGTTTAACATTTTGATTTATTCTTAATTAGAATTTAAAATATGATTTTGTTTTATTGAAATGCATTCCAACGTGATTCACATTTTTTTCCACCCAATCCATGGGAAAATCTGTGGGAAAAATCATCCCCAAAAAATCCCAAAAATGGGAATTTGGGGTTTTGTTATTCCAGGGTTTTTTGGGGATGGTTTTCTCGTGGGTTGGGTGGGGTTTTATTGGGATTTTGGGGGTTTTGGGTGATTTTCCCACATTTTTGGGAATTTTTTGGGTGATTTTCCCACATTTTTGGGAATTTTTTGGGTGATTTTCCCACATTTTTGGGATCTTTTGGGGTGGAAAGTCACCCCAAAAGATCCCAAAGATGTGGGAAAATCACCCCAAAACCCCCCAAAAATGTGGGAAAATCACCCCAAAACCCCCCAAAAATGTGGGAAAATCACCCAAAAAATTCCCAAAAATGTGGGAAAATCACCCAAAACCCCCAAAATCCCAATAAAACCCCACCCAACCCACGAGAAAACCATCCCCAAAAAGCCCTGGAATAACAAAACCCCAAATTCCCTTTTTTCAGGAACTTTTCACTGGAATTTCCCTGGAATTCCGGGGCTGGAATTTCAGGAATAATTCAGATTTGGAGAGCAGCCCGAGGGGTTTCCCTCTCTTTTTTTTTTTTTTTTTTTTTTCCCAGTTTCTTGGCCGTGGCCCAGATTTTGAGGAAAATTCGGGATGATGGGAACCAGCTTGGAAAAACTCCAGGCCTAACGGAGGGGAAATAATGGGAATTACTGTGGCTCGGAGGGATTTCACCTGGAATTCTCCCAGCTTTTCCCAAATCCATCCACGGTTCCCTCGCAAATTTGGGGTTTTCCTCACCACTGGGAATTTTCTCCACATCTTGAAGTTTAAACTTGAGCCTAAGCTTGGTTCTATCCCCAGTTCCGTCGTGTTTTCGGGCATTTCTCCCTGTTTTTCCCAAATTCCACCACATTTCCATGGATTTATCCTGGGGGTTTTTCCCCAAATTCTGCCGCATTTTCATGGATTTATCCTGTTTTGGTTTTTTTTTTTCTCAAATTCTGCCACGTTTTCATGTATTTATCCCATTTTTTTCCACAATTCCACCGCATTTCCATGGATTTATCCTCATTTTTTCTTCTCAGGTCAGGATTTCTCCCGTTCTTCCCTCTCATATTTGGGGTTTTCCTCACCACTGGGAATTTTCTCCACATCTTGGAATTTAATCTTGACCCTGAGCTTGGTTTTATCTCCATTTCTGCCACGTTTTCGTGGATTTCTCCCTGTTCTTCCCAAATTCCACTGTGTTTTCATGGATTTATCCCGGGTTTTTTTTCCCCAAATTCCACCACTTTTCCATGGATTTATCCCGGGTTTTTTTCCCCAAATTCCACCACATTTCCGTGGGTTTATCCTCATTTTTTTCCTCTCAGATACTGAGAACGGGGAATTTTGCCAATGTTCCAAGGGGAGCTCGACCCTAAACTTGGGTTTATCCCCGAAACTCAACCCGTTCACCCAAATATCTCCATTTTTTTCCCAAATTCCACCACATTTCTGTGGGTTTCTCCCGTTTTTCTCCAATTCCATCCCACTTTTCCTTCCCAGGTTTGGGATTTCCCTCTCTGCTGCATTTCCTCGAGCTCTTGGGCTGGAGTTTTGACCCTAAACTTGGTTTTAACCCCAAAACTCCACCCATTCACCCAAATCTCTCCGGGTTTTTTTTTGCTAACTCTGGCATTTTTCCCCCCTAGATTCCCATTTTTGCCTCTCAGGTTTGGGATTTCCTTCTCAACCTCTTGGGATTAAAACTTGGTTTTAACCCCAAAACTCAACCGATTTATGCAGATATCTCCATTTTTCTTGCTAACTCTGCCATTTTCCCCCTCCCAGATTCCCGTTTTTCCTTCTCAGGTTCGGGATTTCCCTCTCTGCTGAATTTCCTCCATCTCCTGGAATTAAAAGTTGGTTTTAACCCCAAAACTCAACCAATTTATCCAAATCTCTCCATTTTTCTCCATTTTTTTCCACCCAGATTCCCGTTTTTCCTTCTCAGGTGTGGGATTTCCCTCTCTGCTGCATTTCCTCAACCTCCTGGAATTAAAAGTTGGTTTTAACCCCAAAATTCAACCAATTTACCCAAATCTCTCCATTTTTTCCCACCCAGATTCCCGTTTTTCCTTCTCAGCTTTGGGATTTCCCCTCTCTGCTGCATTTCCTCAACCTCCTGGAATTAAAAGTTGGTTTTAACCCCAAAACTCAACCAATTTATCCAAATCTCTCCATTTTTCTCCATTTTTTTCCATCCAGATTCCCGTTTTTCCTTCTCAGGTGTGGGATTTCCCTCTCTGCTGCATTTCCTCAAACTCTTGGAATTAAAATTTGGTTTCAACCCCAAAACTCAACCAATTTATCCAAATCTCTCCATTTTTCTCCATTTTTTTCCACCCAGATTCCCGTTTTTCCTTCTCAGGTTTGGGATTTCCCTCTCTGCTGCATTTCCTCAACCTCCTGGAATTAAAAGTTGGTTTTAACCCCAAAACTCAACCAATTTATCCAAATCTCTCCATTTTTTTCCCGTTTTTCCTTCTCAGGTTTGAGATTTCCCTCTCTGCTGATATTCCTCCATCTCCTGGAATGAAAAGTTGGTTTTAACCCCAAAACTCAACCAATTTATCCAAATCTCTCCATTTTTCTCCATTTTTTTCCACCCAGATTCCCGTTTTTCCTTCTCAGGTTTGGGATTTCCCTCTCTGCTGAATTTCCTCAAACTCTTGGAATTAAAAGTTGGTTTTAACCCCAAAACTCAACCAATTTATCCAAATCTCTCCATTTTTTTCCCGTTTTTCCTTCTCAGGTGTGGGATTTCCCTCTCTGCTGCATTTCCTCAATCTTCTGGAATTAAAAGTTGGTTTTAACCCCAAAACTCAACCAATTTATCCAAATCTCTCCATTTTTTTTCCCGTTTTTCCTTCTCAGGTGTGGGATTTCCCTCTCTGCTGCATTTCCTCAACCTCCTGGAATTAAAAGTTGGTTTTAACCCCAAAACTCAACCGATTTATCCAAATCTCTCCATTTTTTTTTCCCCCCAGATTCCCGTTTTCCCTGACGATGGAAAAGCTCCTGCTGCCTCTTCTCCTCTTCTTCTCCTTCGCCACCGCGACGGCCGCCGACTCCTCCTCCCCGCCGTGCCCCAAGCGCTGCTCCTGCCAGAACCTCTCCCCGTCCTTCACCATCCTCTGCACCAAGACCGGGCTGCTCTTCGTGCCGCCCGGCATCGACCGGCGCACGGCCGAGCTGCGCCTGATGGACAACTTCATCACCGTGCTGCGGCGCCGCGACTTCGCCAACATGACCCAGCTGATCCACCTGACGCTGTCGCGCAACACCATCAGCCAGATCATGCCCTACGCCTTCTCCGACCTCCGGGGCCTCCACGCCCTGCACCTGGACAGCAACCGCCTGACCTCCATCGGCGAGGAGCACTTCAAGGGCTTGGTCAACCTGCGCCACCTCATCCTCAGCAACAACCAGCTCAGCTTCATCTCGCCCCGTTCCTTGGATGACTTCTTGGAGACCATCGAGGACTTGGATCTGTCCTACAACAACCTGGTGGACGTCCCTTGGGCTACGGTGGCCAAACTGTCCAACGTCAACACGGTCAGTTTGGACCACAACCTGATCGAGTTCGTGCCCGAGGGGATCTTCTCCAACCTGCACAAGCTGGCCCGGTTGGACATGACCTCCAACAAGCTGAAGAAGATCCCGCCCGACCCTCTCTTCTCCCGCATCCCCGTCTACGCCAAGTCCAAGGGCTCCCCGCTGAGCTCGCTGGTGCTGAGCTTCGGCGGCAACCCCCTGCACTGCAACTGCGAGCTGGTCTGGCTGCGGCGGCTGACGCGCGAGGACGACCTGGAGACCTGCGCCTCGCCGCCCGAGCTGATGGGCAAGTACTTCTGGAGCATCCGCGAGGAGGAGTTCGTCTGCGAGCCGCCCATGATCACCCACCGCACTCCCCGGTTGGCCACCGCCGTGGGACGCGGCGCTTCCCTCAAGTGCAAGGCGGTGGGAGACCCCGAGCCCTACGTCCGGTGGATCGCGCCGGACGGCAAGTTGGTGGCCAACACCTCCCGGACGGTCTCGTACCGTAACGGCACTCTGGACATCTTGGAGGCGGCCTTAGGGGATCAAGGCACCTTCACCTGCATCGCCTCCAACGCGGCCGGCGAGTCGACGGCGCCGGTGGAGTTCCGGGTGACGCCGGACGGCAACGGCACCGAGTGCGAGGAGGAGGAGGAGCAGCAGGGCAGGGGGAGGAAGGGCAGCACGGCCCGGCCGGAGCCCTCGGACATCCTGATCTCGGCCAAGTCCAGCTTCTCCAACGAGTCCAGGCCGGAGAAAGGGGACAGAGGGGGGGTGGTGGTGGCCGAGGTGACGGCCACCTCGGCGCTGGTGCGGTGGCCGCCGCAGGAGGAGCTGGAGGGGCTGAGGATGTACCAGATCCAGTACAACAGCTCGGCCGATGAGATCCTGGTCTATCGGTGATGGCCCAGCCCGGGGAGGAACGCGGGGTGGGGGGTGGGAAATGTGGAAAATGGGATGGGAAATGTGGGAAAAGGGGTGGGAAATGTGGGAAATGGGATGGGAAATGTGGGAAAAGGGATGGGAAATGTGGGAAATGGGGTGGGGAAGGTGGGAAATGGGGTGGGGAAGGGGGGAAAAGGGGTGGGGAAGGGGGGAAATGGGATGGGAAATGTGGGAAAGGAGACAGGAAATGTGGAAAAATGGGTGGGAAATGTGGGAAAAGGGGTGGGAAATGTGGGAAATGGGGTGGGGAAGGTGGGAAAATGGGTGGGGAAGGTGGGAAATGGGGTGGGAAATGTGGGAAATGGGGTGGGGAAGGGGGGAAATGGGATGGGGAAGGGGGGAAAAGGGGTGGGGGAGGTGGGAAGATGGATGGGAAATGTGGGAAAAGGGGTGGGAAATGTGGGAAAAGGGGTGGGGAAGGTGGGAAATGGGGTGGGGAAGGTGGGAAATGGGGTGGGGAATGTGGGAAAAGGGATGGAAAATGTGGAAAAATGAGATGGGAAATGTGGAAAAATGAAACGGGAAACGTGGAAGAACAGGGCGGGAAATGTGGAAAAGGATGGAAAAGGGGATAAAGAATCCAGCGGAAAAGGGGCTGGAAAAGGGTCTGAAAAACAGGGAGAAAAGGGCCGGAAAGCACGGAGGGAAGGGCTGAAATAATTGGGAAAAAGGCCGAAAAAATTGGGAAAAAAGGCCGAAAAAATTGGAAAAAAGGCCGAAAAAATTGGAAAAAAGGCCAAAAAAATTGGAAAAAAGACTGAAAAAATTGGGAAAAAAGCAAAAAAAAATTGGAAAAAAGGCTGAAAAAATTGGGAAAAAAGGCCGAAAAAATTGGGAAAAAAGGCCGAAAAAATTGGAAAAAAGGCTGAAAAAATTGGGAAAAAAGGCCGAAAAAATTGGAAAAAAGGCCAAAAAAATTGGGAAAAAGGCCGAAAAAATTGGAAAAAAGGCCGAAAAAATTGGGAAAAAAGGCCGAAAAAATTGGAAAAAAGGCCGAAAAAATTGGAAAAAAGGCCAAAAAAATTGGAAAAAAGACTGAAAAAATTGGGAAAAAAGCAAAAAAAAATTGGAAAAAAGGCTGAAAAAATTGGGAAAAAAGGCCGAAAAAATTGGGAAAAAAGGCCGAAAAAATTGGAAAAAAGGCTGAAAAAATTGGGAAAAAAGGCCGAAAAAATTGGGAAAAAGGCTGAAAAAATTGGAAAAAAGGCTGAAAAAATTGGGAAAAAGGCTGAAAAAATTGGGAAAAAGGCCGAAAAAATTGGAAAAAAGGCTGAAAAAATAGGGAAAAAAGGCCGAAAAAATTGGAAAAAAGGCTGAAAAAATTGGGAAAAAAGGCTGAAAAAATTGGGAAAAAAGGCCGAAAAAATTGGGAAAAAAGGCTGAAAAAATTGGGAAAAAAGGCCGAAAAAATTGGAAAAAAGGCCGAAAAAATTGTGAAAAAAGGCCGAAAAAATTGGGAAAAAAGGCTGAAAAAATTGGGAAAAAAGGCCGAAAAAATTGGGAAAAAGGCCGAAAAAATTGGGAAAAAGGTCGAAAAAATTGGGAAAAAAGGCCGAAAAAATTGGAATAAAGGCCGAAAAAATTGGGAAAAAGGCCGAAAAAATTGGGAAAAAGGCCGAAAAAATTAGAAAAAAACCCCCCAAAATTTGGAAAAAACTCAGAAAAAGCCCAAAATTTGTAAAAAACCAAAGCAGAACCTTCGGGCCAAGCCTGTCCCTGTTGCGGTTGCAGGATGATCCCGGCGCCCAGCGCCTCCTTCTCGCTGTCGGACCTGGCGCCGGGCCGGCAGTACCAGCTGTGCGTCCTGGCCGTGTTCTCGGACCCCGGCACGGCGCTGCCGGCCACTCGCCCGCTGGGCTGCTCGCGGTTCGCCACCCGCGCCGAGCCCCGGCCCTGCCGCTCGCTGCCGGCGCAGTTCCTGGGAGGAACCATCATCATCGTCATCGGCGGCATCATCGTGGCCTCGGTGCTGGTCTTCATCTTCATCCTGCTGATGAGGTGTGCGGGCAGGGAGGGCAGGGGCGGGGGTGAGAGGGGGAGGTTCTGCTGAGAACACATGGAATCTTCTGGAAACCGGTGACACCGGTGACAGCAGTGACACCTGTGACACCTGTGACACCAGTGACACCGGTGACACCGGTGAGACCAGTGACACCAGTGACACCGGTGAGACCAGTGACACCGGTGACACCGGTGACAGCAGTGACACCAGTGACAGCAGTGACACCGGTGAGACCAGTGACACCGGTGACAGCAGTGACACCAGTGACACCGGTGACACCAGTGAGACCAGTGACACCAGTGACACCGGTGACACCTGTGACACCAGTGACACCAGTGACACCTGTGACACCAGTGACACCGGTGACACCAGTGACACCAGTGACACCTGTGACACCAGTGACACCAGGGACACCGGTGACACCTGTGACACCAGTGACACCAGTGACACCTGTGACACCAGTGACACCTGTGACACCAGTGACACCAGTGACAGCAGTGACACCGGTGACACCAGGGACACCGGTGACATCAGTGACACCGGTGACACCGAGCCATCCCACAGCGGCCACAAAGCCGGCTGGGTAAATGGGATAAATAAATATTGATAAATACAATAAATATTGATAAATACGATAAATATTGATAGATACCGTAAATAAGCACTGATAAATGCAATAAATAAATGTTGGCAGATATGATAAATATCGATAGATAAATGCAATAAATAAATATTGATAAATACAATAAATAGTGATAAATATGATCAATAAATATTGATAGATACAATAAATAAATATTGATAAATACAATAAATAGTGATAAATATGATCAATAAATATTGATAGGTACGATAAATAAATATTGATAAATACAATAAATATTGGTAGATACGATAAATAAATATTGATGAATGGGATAAATGTTGATAAGTACGGTAAATGTTGATAGGTAACCGTAAATAAGCACTGATAAATGCAATAAATAAATGTTGACAGATAGGATAAATATCGATAAATAAATGCAATAAATAAATATTGATAAATACAATAAATGTTGATATATATGATAAATAAATATTGATAAATACAATAAATATTGATAAATATGATAAATATTGATAGATACCGTAAATAAACACTGATAAATACAATAAATAAATATTGACAGATATGATAAATATCGATAAATAAATACAAGAAATAAATATTGATAAATACAATAAATATTGATAAATATGATCAATAAATATTGATAAATACGATAAATATTGATAGATACCGTAAATAAGCACTGATAAATGCAATAAATAAATATTGACAGATAGGCTAAATATCGATAAATAAATACAAGAAATAAATATTGATAAATACAATAAATATTGATAGATATGATAAATACTGGTTGATACAATAAATATTGATAGATACGATAAATAAATATTGATAAATACAATAAATATTGATCGATATGATAAATACTGATAGATACGATAAATATTGATAGATACCATAAATACATATTGATAAATACGATAAATAAATGGATGAACACGATCAATAAATCGATCAATGCCATCAATCAATCCTGATCCCTCCCCTTTCCCCCCTGGCCAGGTACAAGATCCACAGCAGCGGGCAGCAGGCCAAGGCCAAGGGCAAGGCCCACGTCTGCTCGCAGACCAACGGCGGCTCCTCCTCGCAGGGCGGCTCCAGCTCCAAGCTGGGCGGCAGCTGGCAGCAGCTGGAATCTTCCGGAACCGCCGGGAAGGGCCGGGGGCTGGCGGCTGGCGACTGGGGGGAGGCCGGGGAGAAAGGGGAAGGGGCCGAGCTGGGATCGTGATGGAGCTCCAGGGTGGGTGGGGTGGAGATCCGGGATGGCTCCAAGATCCTCTGGAATGGCTCCGGGGACAGCTCTGGGTGGGATCCATCCTGGAGATCTGGAATGGCTCCAAGAGATCTGGGTGGGATCCATCCTGGAGATCTGGAATGGCTCCGGTGGCAGCTCTGGGTGGGATCCATCCTGGAGATCTGGAATGGCTCCGGGGACAACTCTGGGTGGGATCAATCCAGGAGATCTGGAATGGCTCCAGGGACAGCTCTGGGTGGGATCCATCCTGGAGATCTGGAATCCATCCTGGAGATCCAAAATTGCTCCAAGAGCTCTGGGTGGGATCCATCCTGGAGATCCAGAGCTGCTCCAAGAGCTCTGGGTGGGATCCATCCTGGAGATCCAAAATTGCTCCAAGATCCTCCGGAATGGCTCCAGGGGCAGCTCTGGGTGGGATCCATCCTGGAGATCCAAAATTGCTCCAAGATCCTCTGGAATGGCTCCAGGGGCAGCTCTGGGTGGGATCCATCCTGGAGATCTGGAATGGCTCCAAGAGCTCTGGGTGGGATCCATCCTGGAGATCTGGAATGGCTCCGGGGACGGCTCTGGGTGGGATCCATCCTGGAGATCTGGAACAGCTCCAGGGACAGCTCTGGGTGGGATCCATCCTGGAGATCTGGAATGGCTCCGGGGACAGCTCTGGGTGGGATCCATCCTGGAGATCCAGGATTGCTCCATGGACAGCTCTGGGTGGGATCCATCCAGGAGATCTGGAATGGCTCCAGGGACAGCTCTGGGTGGGATCCATCCAGGAGATCCAGGATTGCTCCATGGACAGCTCTGGGTGGGATCCATCCAGGAGATCCAGGATTGCTCCATGGACAGCTCTGGGTGGGATCCATCCAGGAGATCCAGGATTGCTCCATGGACAGCTCTGGGTGGGATCCATCCAGGAGATCCAGGATTGCTCCATGGACAGCTCTGGGTGGGATCCATCCAGGAGATCCGGGATTGCTCCATGGACAGCTCTGGGTGGGATCCATCCAGGAGATCCAGGATTGCTCCATGGACAGCTCTGGGTGGGATCCATCCAGGAGATCCAGGGTCACTCCAAGAGCTCTGGAATCACTCTGAGATCTTCAGAATCTCTCCAGGAGCTCTGGGATGGCTCCAAGGACAAATCTGGAGCAGTGCTGACGCCCCCGGTGCTGTCCCAACCCCGCTGGAACCTTTGGAGCTGCTCCAGAATCTCCAGAACTTCTCCAGAAGCCCTGAAACTGCTCCAGGGACCTTTCTGGAGTAACCCCGAGGCTTCCAGAACCCTTGGAACCCCTGTGGAACCTTCCAGAACCTCCGGAGCCGCTGCCAGGACCCCTCTGGATCCACTCCAACCCCATCCAGAACCATCCAGAACCTTCCAGAACCGCTCCAAGGACCGCTCTGGGATCATCCCAACCCCTCCAGAACCTTCCAGAACCTTCCAGAACTTCTGGAACAGCTCCAAGGAGCCCTCTGGGATCATCCCAACCCCTCCAGAACCATCCAGAACCTTCCAGAACCTCCCGAGCAGCTCCAAGGACCCCTCTGGGATCATCCCAACCCCTCCAGAACCTTCCAGGACCCTCCAGAAACTTCTGGAACAGCTCCAAGGACCCCCCTGGGCTCCACTCCAACCCCTCCAGAACCATCCAGAACCTCCGGAGCAGCTCCAAGGAGCCCTCTGGGATCATCCCAACCCCTCCAGAACCTTCCAGAACTTCTGGAACAGCTCCAAGGACCCCTCTGGGATCGTCCTAACCCCTCCAGAACCTTCCAGAACTTCTGGAACAGCTCCAAGGACTCCTCTGGGATCATCCCAACCCCTCCAGAACCTTCCAGAACCTTCTGGAACAGCTCCAAGGACCCCTCTGGGATAGTCCCAACCCATCCAGAACCATCCAGAACCTTCCAGAACGTTCTGGAACAGCTCCAAGGAGCCCTCTGGATCCTCTCCAGAACCTCCAGCCCCACCCGGACCCTCCGGAGCCGCTCCCAGGCCCCCTGGGGCTCCTCCTGAGGTTTCCAGAAGGTTCCGGGCGCTCCGGCCGTGCCCCCAGGACTGCGCGGGGCCGGGAGCTCCTCTCTCGCTCTATTTTTAGCTCAGATCTTTCAGAGATATTTTTTTTAATCTCCTCGTCCCACGGACGCCCTCCAGGGAATTTTTATTTTCTTTGGGAATTTCGGATCCTCCCCCCCGAGCCTGCGACTCCCAAAAGGGGATTTGGGAATTTTTTATTTTAGGGTGGTTTTTTTTGTTTTTTTTTTTTTTTAATTTATTTATTTATTTGAATTTTTTATTTGTTTATTTTTAATTTTTTTTTTTTAATTTTTTTTTCCTTCCCAGGATATTTTTTTGGGGGGGATTTTCCTGAATATTTTTGAAAATGGGTTTTTTAAAATTTTTTTTTTCTCTTTTTTTAAAATGAATTTTTAAAGGTTTTTTATTTATTTATTTGGAATTAATGTTATTATTATTATTATTATTATTATTATTATTATTATTTAAAAGATTAATTTATTTATTTTGATTTTTTTGAAATTTAAAGATTTATTTATTTATTTATTTGGAATTTTTAGAATTATCATTTTACAGATTTGTTCTTTTGTTTATTTGTATTTTTGAAAATTTTATTTGTTTGGATTTTTAATTATTATTTTAAAGATTTGTTTATTTGGATTTTTAATTTTTTTATTTATTTGTTTCTTTGGATTTTTAAAGTCTTATTTTAAAGATTTATTTATTTATATGGAAAGATTTTTTTTTTAAAAAAATTTAAAGATTTATTTGTCTTATTTTTTGTTGATTTCTTTATTTGGAAATAATTTTTTTTTAATTTTATAAATGTATTTATTCTTTTGTTTGTTTGGAAAATTTTTTTGGGGGGAAATTTTAAAGATGGATTTATTTGGGGTTTTTTTGTTCGGATTTTTAATTTTAAAAGATTTTTTTAAATTTATTTGTTTGTTTATTTTGGGGAATTTTTGGGGGGGAATTTTAAAAAAATATTGGGGGGAGGATTTTTTTTTTAAAATTTTTATTTTTCCCGGTGTTGGATCCGAGACTTTTTTTGGTAAAAAAAAAAAAAAAGACAAAATAACAACAACAAAAAGAAAAAAAAAAAAAGAGAAAAAAATCCGGGATTTTATTTTTGTTTTGTTTCCAAATCCAGCTGGGAATCCCCTCAGGATCCTGGGATTCCCAAAAAAAACACAAAACCAAAAAAAAAGCTGGAATTCTTCATCTCTCCGAGGATTTGTTATAAAAATTCTTAATTTCTCAATTCTGAGTGGGGTTTTTTTTGGGGGGGGGAATTCCAAGAGATCCTTAAAAAAAACCCAAAATGGGAAAAGTGGGGAAAAATGAGGGAAAAATTGGGGAAAAATGAGGGAAAAATGGGGAAAAATGAGGAAAAAATGGGGAAATCAAGGGAAAAAAATTGGGAGAATTGTGGAAAAAATGGGGAAAAAAGGGAAGGAAAAGGTGGAAAATGAGGAAAAATGGGATTTGAGGAATTCTGGGAATGCTGGTGGAGACAATCCAGGGGATTTTGGGGGCAAAATTGGGGAAAAAAATTGAAAAACTGGGCGGGGAAAGGGGGGATAAGTGGGGAAAAATGGGGGGAAAAATGGGGAAGAAGTGGGAAAATGGGGGAAAAACTTGGGAAAATGGAATTCCAGGGGCTCAGGTGGAATTTTGGGTCCCCAGGCCCCAAAAATTGGTTTGAGACCCACCCCCCAAATCCCTGAAAAATCCCCAAATTTTCCCAAATTCCCCCAAATTTGGGAGCAGAGACCCCCAACCCCTCCCCTGGCAGCACTTAAAGGGCCCAGTGGGATTTTTTGGGGGGGAATTCTCTGGAATTTTGGGATTTTTCCCAGGAATTTGGGGTCTCAGGGTGTTCAGAGGGGTCTTCCCAACATCCAAACTCCCAAAAATTGGGATAAACCCACAAATTCCCCCCAGAAAATCAACACGAAGGCACCGAAACTTCCTCAAACTCTGTTTATTGACTGAAAACGGTGGGGATTTTTTTTGGGGAAAATCTCTGGAATTTGGGGGTTTTTCCCGGGAGCTCCGGGCGGGGTCCCCGCTCACCTGAGCAGGTGGAAGGTGAGCCAGTACATGAAGAGGGGCTGGGCGGCGGCGATGGCCATGGTCAGGTACATCCGCAGCTGGTTCTTGGCGCCGCGCACCAGCACCCCCTCGGCCGCCGCCTCCGACAGCAGCTTCAGCCTCAGCGTCCGGATCTGCGGGAATTTGGGAAAAATTTGGGATTTAGAACCTCGGGATCAGCTTTTTCCAGCCCCATAGGCACTGAAAGTTCCAAAAATCCCACAAAAATCCCATAAAAATCCCATGAAAAAGCCCCAAAATCCCCTCGGCCGCTGACTCCCAGAGGAGTTTCAGCCTCAGCGCCCGGATCTGCGGGAATTCCGGGAAAATTTGGGATTTAGAACCTCGGGATCGGCCTTTTCCAGCCCCATAGGCACTGAAAGTTCCAAAAATAAACAAAAAAATCCCACAAAAAATCCCATGAAAAAGCCCCAAAATCCCCTCGGCTGCCACCTCCGACAGCAGCTTCAGCCTCAGCGTCCGGATCTGGGAGAATTTGGGGAAAATTTGGGATTTAGAACCTCGGGATCGGCCTTTTCCAGCCCCATAGGCACTGAAAGTTCCAAAAATCCCACAAAAATCCCAAGAAAAATCCCACAAAAAATCCCACAAAAATGCCCCAAAATCCACCGCAAACCCCCTCGGCTGCCGCCTCCCAGAGGAGTTTCAGCCTCAGCGTCCGGATCTGGGAGAATTCGGGGAAAATTTGGGAAAATTTGGGATTTAGAACCTCGGGATCGGCCTTTTCCAGCCCCTAAGACACTGAAAGTTCCAAAAATAAAAAAAAATCCCACAAAAAATCCCATAAAAAAGCCCCAAAATCCACTGCAAACCCCCTTGGCCGCCGACTCCCAGAGGAGTTTCAGCCTCAGCGTCCGGATCTGGGAGAATTCGGGGAAAATTTGGGATTTAGAACCTCGGGATCAGAGTTGCAGCTCCTCAGGTCCTGAAAATCCTCAAATCTCAAAAACACCACCCCCCCCCAATAAAACCCCCAAAAAATCTCTCCCAAAAAAAAAAAAAAACCAAAAAAAACCCCAAAATCCCACCCCAAAAATCCCCAAATCCTCAGAAAATCTCCCAAAAAAACCTACAAAAATAAAAAAAAGAAAAAAAACCACAAAAAACCACAAAAAATCCCCCCAAAATACAGAAAAGCCCCCAGACCTCAGAAAATCCCCCCCAAAAAAGCAAAAAAAATTCCAAAAAACTCCCCCCCAAAAAACCAAAACAATCCCCCAAAAAATCCTAAAAAATCCCCCCAAACCTACAAACACCCAAAAAACCCCAAACATGCCAAAAAAAACCCCCACCCCCCAAAAAAGTCCTAAAAAATCCCCCCAAAAACATAAAAAATCCCCCCAAACCCCCTCAAAAACCCCAAAAACTCACCCCAAAAAATCCCAAAGTTGTAAAAAAATCCCAAAAAACCCCCAAAAAATCCCACCCCAAAAACCCCAAAATCCTCCCAAAATCTCCCAAAAAAACTACAAAAATAAAAAAAAGAAAAAAAACCCACAAAAAATCCCCCCAAAATACAGAAAAGCCCCCAGACCCCACAAAATCCCCCCAAAAAACCAAAAAAATCCCCCCAAAACCCCTAAAAAATCCCCCAAAACCTACAAACACCCCAAAAAACCCCAAACATGCCAAAAAAAACCCCCCACCCCCCAAAAAAGTCCTAAAAAATCCCCCCAAAAACATAAAAAATCCCCCCAAACCCCCTCAAAAACCCCAAAAATTCACCCAAAAAAATCCCAAAAATCCCAAAAAAAACCCCAAAATCCCACCCCAAAAATCCCAAAATCCTCAGAAAATCTCCCAAAAAACCTACAAAAATAAAAAAAATAAAAAAAACCCCAAACCCACAAAAAATCCCCCCAAAATACAGAAAAGCCCTCAGACCCCAGAAAATCCCCCCAAAAAAGCAAAAAAAAACCCAAAAAAATCCCCCCAAAACCCCAAAAAATCCTAAAAAATCCCCCAAAACCTACAAACACCCAAAAAACCCCAAACATGCCAAAAAAACCCCCCACCCCCCAAAAAAGTCCTAAAAAATCCCCCCAAAAAACATAAAAAATCCCCCCAAACCCCCTCAAAAACCCCAAAAATTCACCCCAAAAAACCCCCAAAAATCCCAAAAATCTCCAAAATCCTCCCCGAAAGTTGTAAAAAATCCCAAAAAACCCCCAAAAAATCCCACCCCAAAAATCCCAAAATCCTCACAAAATCTCCTAAAAAAAGACAAAAATAAAAAAAAAGAAAAAAAAAGCCCCCAAAAAATCCCTCCAAAAACATAAAAAATCCCCCCAAACCCCCTCAAAAACCCCAAAAATTCACCCCAAAAAAACCCCAAAAAATCCCCAAAAATCCAAAAAATCCCAAAAAAACCCCCCAAAAATCCCAAAAAATCCCAAAAAAACCCCCCAAAAATCCCAAAAAATCCCAAAAAAACCCCCAAAAAATCCCAAAAAATCCCCAAAAAACCCCCAAAAAATCCCAAAAAATCCCTCAAAAAATCCCAAAAAATCCCAAAAAACCCCCCAAAAAATCCCAAAAAAACCCCAAAAAATCCCCAAAATCCCCAAAATCCCCCCAAAATCCCCCCCAGCTCTCACCATGAAGACGAAGATGCTGAGGCAGCACCAGCCCAGCGCTGCCCAGTAGCCGGCCCGGCCCAGCAGCAGCCCGGCCAGCAGCCCCACGATCATCCTGGGGGAAAAAACCCAAAAACGGCGACTTTGGGGCAGTTTGGGGGAGTTTGGGGTTTTTTAGGGGATTTTGGGGGATTTTAGGGGAGTTTTGGAGGGGATTTTTGGGCAGATTTTGGGTTTTTTTAGAGGGTTTTTGAGCGATTTGGGGGAAAATCCAGGAGATTTTGGGGTTTTTTAGGGGATTTTGGGGGTTTTTAGGGGAGTTTTGGAGGGGATTTTTGGGCAGATTTTGGGTTTTTTTAGAGGGTTTTTGAGCGATTTGGGGGAAAATCCAGGAGATTTTGGGGTTTTTTAGAGATTTGGGGGAAAACTGGGGAGATTTTGGGGTTTTTTAGGGGAAAATCCAGGAGATTTTGGGGTTTTTTAGGGGGAGTTTTTGAGCGATTTGGGGGAAAACTGGGGAGATTTTGGGGGGGAGTTTAGGAGGGGATTTTTGGGGAGAACTGGGCAGGTTTTGTGGTTTTTTTGGGTAAAACCAAGCAGATTTGGGGAAATTTTTTGAGGCATTTGTGGGGAAAACTGGAGAGATTTTGGGGTTTTTTTGAGTGGAGTTTTTTATGGGTTTGGGAAGGAAAACTGAGCAGATTTGGGGTTTTTTTGGGGAGGGGGAAACAGGGCAGGTTTGAGATTTTTTGGGGGGGATTTTTTTAAAGGGGTTTGTGAGGAAAACTGGGTGGATTTGGGGGTTTTTTGGGTGGAGTTTTGGAGGGGATTTTTGGGCAGATTTTGGGGTTTTTTTGAGTGGAGTTTTTTATGGGTTTGGGAAGGAAAACTGGGCAGATTTTGGTTTTTTTGGGGGGAGTTTTGGAGGGGATTTTTGGGCAGATTTTGGGGTTTTTTTGGGTGGAGTTTTTTATGGGTTTGGGAAGGAAAACTGGGGAGATTTTGGGTTTTTTTGGGGGAGTTTTGGAGGGGATTTTTGGGGAAAACTGGGCAGATTTGGGGTTTTGGGGGGAGTTTTGGAGGGGATTTTTGGGCAGATTTTGGGGTTTTGGGGGGAGTTTTGGAGGGGATTTTTGGGCAGATTTTGGGGTTTTTTTTGAGTGGAGTTTTTTATGGATTTGGGAAGGAAAATTGGGGAGAATTTGGGATTTTTTGGGGGGAGTTTTGGAGGGGATTTTTCAGGAAAACTGGGCAGATTTTGGGGTTTTGGGGGAGTTTTAGAGAGGATTTTTGGGGAAAACTGGGCAGATTTTGGGGTTTTGGGGGGAGTTTTAGAGAGGATTTGGGAAGGAAAACTGGGGAGATTTTGGGTTTGGGGGAGTTTGAGTTTTCGAGGGGATTTTTGGGGAAGACTGGGCAGATTTTGGGGTTTTTTTGAGTGGAGTTTTTTATGGGTTTGGGAAGGAAAACCGGGGAGATTTTGGGGTTTTGGGGGGAGTTTTCAAGGGGATTTTTGGGGAAAACTGGGGAGATTTTGGTTTTTTTGGGGGGAGTTTTGGAGGGCATTTTTGGGCAGATTTTGGGGTTTTTTTGAGTGGAGTTTTTTATGGATTTGGGAAGGAAAACTGGGGAGATTTTGGGGTTTTTTTGAGTGGAGTTTTTTATGGGTTTGGGAAGGAAAACTGGGGAGATTTTGGTTTTTTTGGGGGAGTTTTAGAGGGGATTTTTGGGCAGATTTTGGGGTTTTTTGGGGGGGAGTTTTCGAGGGGATTTTTGGGCAGATTTTGGGGTTTTTTTGGGGGGGAGTTTTCGAGGGGATTTTTGAGTAAAACCGGGCAGATTTGAGGTTTTTCTCTTCGAGAACTTTCTGACACCTTTACAGCACAAACCCACCTCCCCAAAAACACCCCCAAAACACCCCCAAAACCCCCCAAAACCCCCCAAAACCCCCCAAAATCCGCTCACCCCACGTATTTGTAGCCGGCGAAGGCCAGCAGGTCGATGGGGCCCAGGTCGGCGCTGACGCTGAGCAGGTAGAGGCCGAGCAGGACGCTGAGCACCTCCAGCAGCAGCCAGGCCAGCGCCGAGCTGGCCACCAGCCCCAGGCTGTCCGGGGAGAATCTGGGAATTCCGGCCCAAAATTCACGGTTTGGGGGTGGGAGGGGGGAAGAATTGGGGGGAAAAGGAAAAAAAATGAAAAAAAATGAGGGTTTTGGGGGAAAAACAAAAAAAAATGAGGGTTTTGGGGAAAAACCAAAAAAAACTAACAAAAAAATGAGGGGTTTGGGGGAAAAAACAAAAAAACCAAACAAAAAATGAGGGTTTTGGGGGAAAAACCGAAAAAAAGAGAAGATTTTGGGGGAAAAACCAAAAAAAAATGAGGGTTTTGGGGAAAAACCGAAAAAAAATGAGGGTTTTGGGGGAAAAACCAAAAAAATCGAACAAAAAAATGAGGGTTTTGGGGGAAAAACCAAAAAAATCGAACAAAAAAATGAGGGTTTTGGGGGAAAAACCAAAAAAAATGAACAAAAAATGAGGTTTTTTTTTGTACCTGCTCTCCAAAATTCTCATTTTGGGGTCGGTTCGGGGTGGGTTTGGGGGTGGGAGGGGGGAAGAATTGGGGGGAAAAGGAAAAGAAATGAAAAAAAAATGAGGGTTTGGGGGGAAGAACCAAAAAAAAATAAGGGTTTTGGGAGAAAAACAAAAAAAAACCAAACAAAAAAATGAGAGTTTGGGGGGAAAAACCAAAAAAACCAAACCAAAAAATGAGGGTTTTGGGGGAAAAACCAAAAAAAATGAGGGTTTTGGGGGAAAAACCAAAAAAAATGAGGGTTTTGGGGGAAAAACCAAAAAAAATGAGGGTTTTGGGGGAAAAACCAAAAAAACGAACAAAAAATGAGGGTTTTGGGGGAAAAACCGAAAAAAAAAAGGAAGATTTTGGGGGAAAAACCAAAAAAAAATGAGGGTTTTGGGGGAGAAATCAAAAAAATCAAACCAAAAAATGAGGGTTTTGGGGGAAAAACCAAAAAAAAATGAACAAAAAATGAGGGTTTTGGGGGAAAAACCGAAAAAAAAAAGATTTTGGGGGAAAAACCAAAAAAAAATGAGGGTTTTGGGGGAAAAACCGAAAAAAAAAAAGAAGATTTTGGGGGAAAAACCAAAAAAAAAAATGAGGGTTTTGGGGGAGAAATCAAAAAAATCAAACCAAAAAATGAGGGTTTTGGGGGAAAAACCAAAAAAAAATGAGGGTTTTGGGGGAAAAACCAAAAAAAAAAAGAAGATTTTGGGGGAAAAACCAAAAAAAAATGAGGGTTTTGGGGGAAAAACCAAAAAAAAACGAACAAAAAAATGAGGGGTTTTTTTTTGTACCTGCTCTCCAAAATTCTCATTTTGGGGTCGGTTTGGGGGTGGAGGGGGAAGAATTGAGGGAAAAAGCAAAAAAAACGAACAAAAAATGAGGGTTTTGGGGGAAAAACCGAAAAAAAAAATGAGGGTTTTGGGGGAGAAATCAAAAAAATCAAACCAAAAAATGAGGGTTTTGGGGGAAAAACCAAAAAAAAAACAAAAAAAAAGAGGGTTTTTTTGTACCTGCTCTCCAAAATTCCCTCGGTTTGGGGTTGGAGGGGGAAGAATTGGGGGAAAAACAAAAAAAAAATGAAGAAAAAATGAGGGTTTTGGGGGAAAAACCAAAAAAAAATGAACAAAAAATGAGGGTTTTGGGGGAAAAACCAAAAAAAAACCAAACAAAAAAAGGAGGTTTTTTTTTTTACCTGCTCTCCAAAATTCTGATTTTGGGGTCGGTTTGGGGTCGGTTTGGGGTTGGAGGGGGAAGAATTGGGGGAAAAACAAACAAAGGAGGTGGGTTTGGGGTGGGTTTGGGGGGTCAGAGAGGAAAAAAATTGGGGGAAAAACCAAAAAAACCGAATAAAAAATGTGGGTTTTGGGGGAAAAACAAAAAAAAAAAAAGAGGGTTTTGGGGGAAAAACCAAAAAAAAAACGAACAAAAAATGAGGGGTTTTTTTTTGTACCTGCTCTCCAAAATTCTCATTTTTGGGTCAGTTTGGGGTCGGGTTTGGGGTTGGAGGGGGGAAGAATTGGGGGAAAAACAAACAAAAAAGATAAAAAATGAGGATTTTTGGGGTTTTTTTTTTTGTACCTGTTCTGAGTGCCCAGGGCCAGGCCAGCCAGGAGGATGTAGGTGAGGAAGGCCATGGCTGTCAGGGGGAGATTTGGGGGGTTTTTGGGAATTTTGGGGAGGTTTTGGGGTCTTTTTTGGGGAATTTTGGGGAGTTTTGGGGGGGAGTTTTTGGGGTTTGGGGGGAATTTTGGGGTTTTGGGGGAATTTGGGGGGTTTTTTGGGAGAATTTGGGGGAGTTTTGGGGGATTTTGTGGATTTTTTGCGGGGGCTGGGGGTTTTTTGGGGGGAATTTTGGGGAGTTTTTTTTGGGGGGTTGGGGTTTTTTTGGGGAGGTTTGGGGGGGTTTGGGGGTTTCAAAGGAAATTGGGGAGATTTTCCGGGGTTTTTTTAGGGGAGATTTTGAGGGATTTGGAGGAAATTTTGGAGGATTTGGAGGATTTTTTGGAAATTGTGGGGAATTTTGGGGGGGGGTTGGGTTTTTTTTGGGGGGGGATTTTGGGGGGTTTCAAGGGGTTTGGGAGGAAACTGGGGAGATTTGGGGATTTTTTTTTTTTTTAGAGGAGATTTTGAGGGATTTTGGAGGAAATTTGGATTTGGGGAAGGATTTTGAGGTTTTTGGGGGGTCCCAGGGTGGTTTTTGGGGGTCCCAGGGTGGATTTGGGGTCCCAGGGTGGTTTTTGGGGGTCCCAGGGTGGTTTTTGGGGGTCCCAGGGTGGATTTTGGGGTCACAGGGTGGTTTTTGGGGGTCCCAGGGTGGATTTTAGGGGTCCCAGGGTGGTTTTTGGGGTCCCAGGGTGGATTTTTTGGGGGTCCCAGGGTGGATTTTTTGGGGGTCCCAGGGTGGATTTTGGGGTTCCCAGGGTGGATTTTGGGGGTTCCCAGTGGATTTTTGGGGTCCCAGGGTGGTTTTTGGGGTCCCAGGGTGGATTTTGGGGGTCCCAGGGTGGATTTTGGGGGGATCCCAGTGGATTTGGGGGGTCCCAGGGTGGATTTTTTGGGGGTCCCTACCCGGGATGTAGAGGTCGGGGGCGTTGACATCGAAGCGGGGGGCGACGGGGGCGTCCTGCTGGTACCGCACCTGCCAGTCCTGGGGGGCCGGGGGGGGGGGTCAGGGACCCCAAAACACCCAAAATAACCCCAAAACACCCAAAAAACACCCCAAAATACCCCCAAAATAACCCCAAAATACCCCAAAACACCCAAAGAACACCCCAAAATAACCCCCAAACACCCCAAAATACCCAAAAAAACACCCCAGAATACCCCAAAATACCCCAAAGCGCCCCAAAATAACCCAAAACATCCCCAAATACCCCAAATAGCACCCAGAATACCCCAAACCAACCCCAAAATACGCCCAGAACACCCCAGTCTGCCCCAAACCCCACTCCCAGTCCGTCCCAGTGCCTCCCAGTGCCTCCCAGTGCCTCCCAGTCCCCCCCAGTGCCTCCCAGTTCCCTCCCAGTTCCCTCCCAGTTCCCTCCCAGTCCCTCCCAGTCCCTCCCAGTCCATCCCAGTTCCCTCCCAGTTCCCTCCCAGTTCCCTCCCAGTCCCTCCCAGTTCCCTCCCAGTCCCTCCCAGTTCCCTCCCAGTCCATCCCAGTTCCCTCCCAGTCCATCCCAGTTCCCTCCCAGTCCCTCCCAGTTCCCTCCCAGTCCCTCCCAGTTCCCTCCCAGTCCATCCCAGTTCCCTCCCAGTCCATCCCAGTTCCCTCCCAGTTCCCTCCCAGTCCCTCCCAGTCCCTCCCAGTCCATCCCAGTTCCCTCCCAGTTCCCTCCCAGTTCCCTCCAGTCCCTCCCAGTCCCTCCCAGTTCCCTCCCAGTCCCTCCCAGTTCCCTCCCAGTGCCTCCCAGTCCATCGCCCCAGTGCCTCCCAGTTCCCTCCCAGTTCCCTCCCAGTTCCCTCCCAGTCCCTCCCAGTTCCCTCCCAGTGCCTCCCAGTCCATCCCAGTGCCTCCCAGTTCCCTCCCAGTTCCCTCCCAGTCCATCCCAGTGCCCCCCAGTCCCTCCCAGTCCATCCCAGTTCCCTCCCAGTCCATCCCAGTGCCTCCCAGTTCCCTCCCAGTTCCCTCCCAGTTCCCTCCCAGTCCCTCCCAGTTCCCTCCCAGTGCCTCCCAGTCCATCCCAGTGCCTCCCAGTCCATCCCAGTGCCTCCCAGTCCATCCCAGTGCCTCCCAGTTCCCTCCCAGTTCCCTCCCAGTCCCTCCCAGTCCATCCCAGTGCCCCCCAGTCCATCCCAGTCCATCCCAGTCCCTCCCAGTCCATCCCAGTTCCCTCCCAGTCCATCCCAGTGCCTCCCAGTCCCTCCCAGTCCCTCCCAGTGCCCCCAGTACCCGGTGGCCGAAGGGGCAGACCAGCAGCCGCAGTTTCCTGCCCACGTACGCCGTGTCCACGGCGAAATAATACTTCAGCCTCCCCACGGGCAGCCAGCGGCCCAGCTGCGGGTAAACGGGGGCATTCCTGGCATTCCCAAATTTTCCAAAATTTTCCCAAATTTTTTTCCCAAATTTTTTTCCCAAATTTTCTCCCCACCCCGATTTTTCCTGATTTTTTTCCCCTTTTTTTTTTTTTTTTTTTTTCCAATTTTTCCCCCAAGTTTTCCCGGTTTTTTCGCAATTTTTTCCCCCGTTTTTCCCAGTTTCCCCCCAATTTTTCTCCTTTTTCTCCCCCCAGTTTTCCCCCGATTTTCGCCCCAATTCTTGCCGATTTCACCCCAATTTTTGCCGATTCGCCCAAATTTTTGCCCATTTTACCCCAATTTTTCCCGATTTCACCCCAATTTTTGCCCATTTTGCCCCAATTTTCCCCCAATTTTTGCCCATTTCGCCCCAACTTTTGCCGATTTCACCCCAATTTTTCCCAATTTTTCCCAATTTTTTTTCCCCAATTTTTCTCCCCACCCCAATTTTTCCTGATTTTTCCCCGTTTTGTTTTTTTTTTTTTTTTTTCCCAATTTTCCCCCCAAGTTTTCCCGGTTTTTCGCAATTTTTTTCCGTTTTTTCCCCCCTGTTTTTCCCGGTTTTCCCCCAATTTTTCTCCTTTTTTTCCCCCAGTTTTTCCCTGATTTTCGCCCCAATTTTTGCCGATTTTACCCCCAATTTCGCCGATTTCACCCCAATTTTTCCCCATTTCACCCCAATTTTTCCCCATTTCACCCCAACTTTTGCCCATTTCACCCCAATTTTTCCCCATTTCACCCCAACTTTTGCCCATTTTATCCCAATTTTTGCCCATTTTACCCCAATTTTTGCCCATTTCACCCCAATTTTTGCCGATTTCACCCCAATTTTCGCCGATTTCACCCCAATTTTTCCCCATTTCACCCCAATTTTTCCCCATTTCACCCCAATTTTTCCCCATTTCACCCCAATTTTTGCCCATTTCACCCCAACTTTTGCCCATTTTATCCCAATTTTTGCCCATTTCACCCCAATTTTGCCCATTTCACCCCAATTTTTGCCCATTTCACCCCAATTTTTCCCCATTTCACCCCAATTTTCACCGATTTCACCCCAATTTCCCCCCCGTTTTTTCCCCCGCTTTTCCTCACGTTCCCCTCCACATGCGAGGCGAGGCTGCTGCCGTAGGCCGCGGCCAGCGAGGACACCGGCTCGGCCAGGAAAGCCCCGGGAGCGGGGAACGGAGCGGCGGCGGCGGCGGCGGCGGGCGAGGCCGAAGGCGGCGGCGGAGCCCCGAACCCGCGGCCCGGCGAAGCCCCGGTAGCGCTCGTATCCTCAAAGAGAGGCCGCGGATCGGCCAAGCGAGCGGGGGCCGCGGCGCTTCGGGGCTGAAAAGGGAAGGAAAAGGTGAATCCCGGCGGGATTCCGACCCCGAAATTCCCTCCCGGTACCGCCCGAAGCTCACGGGGAGCGGCGGGGTCCATGGCGGCGGCGCGCTTCCGGGTTCGGCTACCAGGGAGGATCACGTGGGGGAGGCGGCGGGGTTGTGATTGGCCGAGAGGGCGGAAGTAGTTGCCCGGAGTTAAGATGGCGGCTGCGCCGAGAGTGAAGATGGCGGCCGCGGCGTTCTGGTTGTTTCCATGGCAACGGGGGGTGCATCGGCCTCGCGACTGCCCGCAGTAACCCCAAAAATGTCCCCAGGGGTGTCGCCAATGCTGTTGAGTCCCCGGGGGCGTCACGAGCTCCGATAGAGCCCACAGCGGCGTCGCTTTCGGGTTCGGCCAGCGGGAGTCACGTGGGGAGGGCGGGAGGTTGTGATTGGCTGAGAGAGCGGAAGCGGTTGGCAGGGTGGGGGATTCGTGCCGGAGCTAAGATGGCGGCCGCGCCACGCTGGGGTTGCCATGGCAACGGCGCCTGCGCTTTGAGCTGTAGCGCCCGCCCATGAGGTCCCCGGGGTGTCCCCAAAGTGTCCCCGAGGTGTCCCCAAGGGCCACCACGTTTATGTCATTACTTTTCAATTTCATCATCAAAACATTGACGGGTGCCGTGTGGTGAAGTGTGACTCCTGTCACAGTGTTTGTGGTCACGGGGGATGGCCCTGGTGGCCGTGATGTCCCCAGAGTCTCGGTGCCACCAGTGGTGTCCCCGTGGTGTCCCCACGATGTCCCCAAGGCAGGGATGTCCTCTGATGTCCCCCGGTGTCCCCAGTTGGTGGTCCCATGCTGCCCCTCCCCCTGTCCATGTGTCCCTGTGATCGTGTGTCCGTCTGTCCCTGTGTCCCTGTGACCGTGTGTCCATCTGTCCCTGTGTGCCCATCTGTCCCTGTGTCCGTCTGTCCATCTGTCCGACTGTCCGTGTGTCCCTGTGACCATGTGTCCCTGTGTCTGTGTGACCATCTGTCCGTGTGTCTGTCTGTCCGTCCTGTCCATCTGTCCGTGTGTTCGTCTGTCCATGTGTCCCTGTGACCATGTGTCCCTGTCTGTGTGTCCGTGTGTCCCTGTGTCCCTCTGTCCGTGTGTCCATGTGTCTGTCTGTCCCTGTGGCCATGTGACCATCTGTCCGTCTGTCCCTCTGTCCGTGTGTCTGTCTGTCCCTGTGGCCATGTGTCCATCTGTCCCTCTGTCCGTGTGTCCCTCTGTCCGTGTGTCCCGTGTGTCCGTCTGTCCCTGTGGCCATGTGTCCCTGTGTCCGTGTGTGTCCGTCTGTCCCTGTGTCCGTCTGTCCCTCTGTCCGTGTGTCCGTCTGTCCCTGTGTCCGTGTGTCCCTCTGTCCGTGTGTCTGTCTGTCCCTGTGGCCACGTGACCATCTGTCCGTCTGTCCATCCGCCCATTCCGGCCCCGGGGCGGCTCCGGTCTCGGGACGCTCCCGTGGGAGCCCCGTGACGGCCCCGTGACCTCGGACACCAGTTAACCCAGTATGGACCAGTTCACACCAGTTAACCCAGCACGGACCAGTTAACCCAGTATGGACCAGTTCACACCAGTTAACCCAGTATGGGCCAGTTAACCCAGTATGGACCAGTTCACACCAGTTAACCCAGTATGGGCTGCCCCAGTTAACCCAGCACGGACCAGTTAACCCAGCACAGACCAGTTCACACCAGTTAACCCAGTATGGGCCAGTTCACACCAGTTAACCCAGTTCACACCAGTTAACCCAGCACGGACCAGTTCACACCAGTTAATCCAGTATGGGCCAGTTCACACCAGTTAACCCAGCACAGACCAGTTCACACCAGTTAACCCAGCACGGACCAGTTAACCCAGCACAGACCAGTTCACACCAGTTAACCCAGTATGGGCCAGTTCACCCAGTACAAACCTTCCCAGTTAACCCAGTTCCCCCCAGTATGAACCGTCCCAGTTCCCCCAGTATGGGCTGCCCCAGTTCCCCCAGTATGAACCGTCCCAGTTCCCCCAGTATGAACCGTCCCAGTTCCCCCAGTATGGGCTGCCCCAGTTCCCCCAGTATGAACCGTCCCAGTTCCCCCAGTATGAACCGTCCCAGTTCCCCCAGTATGGGCTGCCCCAGTTCCCCCAGTATGAACCGTCCCAGTTCCCCCCAGTATGGGCTGCCCCAGTTCCCCCCAGTATGAACCGTCCCAGTTCCCCCAGTATGGGCTGTCCCCGTTCCCCCCCACCCCCCTCCTTACCGCTCAGCCCAGCCCCCCCCAGTCCCACAGCCGCCACCACTGGGGGGGAACTGGGAGGGACTGGGCGGGACTGGGAGGGACTGGGAGGGACTGGGATGAGCAGAGGCCACGGCGGGCGGGGGTTGGAGCGGGGCCGGCACCGGTGAGAGGCGGGCGGGGGTCCCGGGGGTCTCTGAGGGGGGTCCCGGGGGTGTTTTGGGGTCCCGGGGGTCTCTGAGGGGGTCCCGGGGGTCTCTGAGGGGGTCCCGGGGGTGGTTTGGGGGTCCCGGGGGTCTCTGAGGGGGTCCCGGGGGTCTCTGAGGGGGTCCCGGGAGTATTTTGGGGGTCCCAGGGGTGGTTTGGGGGTCCCGGGGGTGGTTTGGGGGTCCCGGGGGTGGTTTGGGGGTCCCAGGGGTGGTTTGGGGTCCCGGGGGTATTTTGGGGGTCTCGGTGGGCGGGGCCATGGGGCGCGGGGTGCTGTTTTTGGGGGTCGCCTACGCGGGGTTGGTGCTTTTGGGGGTCCTGGGGCTGTGGTGGCTCGAGGGGACCCCTGCGACCCCCGCGACCCCCGGGACCCCCGACGGCGGCGAGTGGGACCTGCCCAGCACCCTCCTGTTCATTGTCACCCTGCTGACCACCGTGGGTGAGACCCCCGGGACCCCCCGGGCAGCCCCCCCAAGATTTGGGGCTGCCAGGACCCCCAAGACCCCTGTGATCCCCCAGGACCATCGAGTCCCCGAGAATCTCCCAGACCCCCCCAAAATCCCCAAGACCCCCAAAATCCCCCAGATCTCCCAAAATCCCCAAGACCCCCAAAATCCCCATCCACCCCAAGTCCTCCAAGTCCTCCAGGATCCCCCAGACCCCCCAAGACCCCCAAGACCCATCTGACTTCCAATCCCCCCCCACCCTCCCACCACCCCAAGACGCCCAAGACCCCCAAGTCCCCCAGAATCCCCTGGACTCCCCAAAATCCCCAAGACCCCCAAGATCCTCCAGACCCCCCAAGACCCCCAAGACCCCTCTGACTTCCAATCCCCCCCTCCCACCACCCCAAGACCCCCCAAGTCCCCCAGAATCCCCTGGACCCCCCAAAATCCCCAAGACCCCCAAGATCCCCATCCACCCCAAGACCCCCAAGTCCCCCAGAATCCCCTGGACCCCCCAAAATCCCCAAGACCCCCAAAATCCCCAAGACCCCCAAGACCCCCAAGTCCCCCCAGAATCCCCTGGACCCCCCAAAATCCCCAAGACCCCCAAGATCCTCCAGACCCCCCAAGACCCCCCAAGACCCCTCTGACTTCCAATCCCCCCCTCCCACCACCCAAGACCCCCATGACCCCCAAGACCCCCAAGTCCCCCAGAATCCCCTGGACCCCCCAAAATCCCCAAGACCCCCAAAATCCCCATCCACCCCAAGACCCCTCTGACTTCCAATCCCCCCCTCCCACCACCCCAAGACCCCCAACTCGCCCCCCAAAACCCAGTCGTGCGTCCCCCCGCCGACCCCTCCCGTGTCCCCCCTGTCCCACCCCAAAGGCTACGGCCCGGCCACGCCGCTCTCCGCCGCCGGCAAAGCTTTCTGCGCCACCTACGCCGCCGTGGCCGTCCCGGCCACCATGTTCCTGCTGGCCGCCACCGCCGGCCGCCTGGCCGGACCCCTGGCCCAGCGCCCCCGCGGTTACCTGCAGGCCAGGTGGGGCTACAGCCGGCGTGGCGCCGCCCGTGCCCACCTGCTGGGGCTACTGGGGCTGGGCCTGGCACTGCTGGTGCTCCTGCCGGCCACCGCCTTCCACCTGCTGGAGCCCACCTGGAGCTACCTGGACGCCGTCTACTTCTGCCTCATCTCGCTCTGCACCGTCGGCTTCGGCGACCTGGTGCCGGCCCAGCAGGCGCGGCAGCCGCTCCGGCAGCTCTACCAAGTGGCAGTGGCCGGTGAGATGGAGGGGGTCGAGGGGTTGGGGGGTTTGGATGGGTTTTGGGAAGGTGGGGTTGGGGTTTGGATGGGTTGGGTTTTTGGAGTTTTTGGAGTTTTGGGAAGGTTGGGTTGGGGTCTTGGGAAGGTTTGGTTTGGTTTGGGATGGGTTGGGTTTGGGTGGGTTGGGTTTGGGATGGGTTGGGTTGGGTTTTGGGGTTTGGATGGGTTGGGTTTGGTTTGGGATGGGTTGGGTTGGGTTTGTGATGGCTTGGGTTGGGTTTTGGGGTTTGGATGGGTTGAGTTCGGTTTGGATGGGTTGGGTTGGGTTTTGGAGGGTTTGGGGGAAGGTTGGGTTGGGTTTTGGGGTTTGGGTTGGGTTTTGGGGTTTGGATGGGTTGAGTTTGGTTTGGGATGGGTTGGGTTTGGGATGGGTTGGGTTTGGGATGGGTTGGGTTTGGTTTGGGATGGGTTGGGTTTGGGATAGGTTGGGTTTGGGTGGGTTGGGTTTGGTTTGGGATGGGTTTGGTTTGGGATGGGTTGGGTTTTGGGGTCTGGATGGGTTGGGTTCGGTTTGGATGGGCTGGGTTGGGTTTTGGAGGGTCTGGGGAAGGTTGGGTTGGGTTTTTGGTTTCCAATGGGTTGTGTTCTGATGGCTTCCATCGTGTCCCCACCATGTCCCCCTCGTGTCCCCCTCGTGCCCCCTCATGTCCCCTCACCCCCTGACCCCGCGCTGCCCCCCAGCCTACCTGCTGCTGGGGGTCACGGCCGTGCTGCTGCTGGCCCAGACCCTGCGCCAGGTGGCCGAGCTCCACGGCGTCCCCGGAGCGGCTCCGGCGCCCGACGGCGACGCCGAGGCCCAGGAGGGGGCCGGGCTGCTGGGGGGGAGCAGGGAGGGGGCCAAACCTGCCCGGGGGGGGGAGCAGGGGGAGGTAGCGCCCATGGGGACACTGTGGGGGGCGAGATTTGGGGTGAAAAAGGGAGAATTTGGGGGTTAGGGGGAGATTTGGGGTTAAAAGGGGAGAATTTGGGGTGAAAAACAAGAGATTTCGGGGTTTTAGGGGGAGATTTGGGGTTAAAAAGGGAGTTTTTTTGGGGTTTAGGGGGAGATTCGGGTGGGGGGGGGACACTGGGGGGGGGGGGACACCAGCAAGGGTCCCCCAAAGGCGCTCAGGGACCAATGGCTTTGTTCTGTGGGTTGGGGGCGCGGGTTCCAATTTTTTGGGGGGGGTCCCACTGCCAGGAAGGTCCCAGTTCTGGGGGGCTCCCAGTTCTGGGGGTTTCCCAATTTTGGGGGGCTGCCAGTTCTGGGGGGTTCCCAATTTCGGGAGGAGTCTCATTTCTGGGGGGGGTGGGGGGGGTCCCAATTCTATGGGGGGGTCCCAATTCTGGGGGGAGGGGGCTCTCAGTTCTGTGGGGGGGGGGGTCCCAATTCCATGCGGGGGCCGTTCTTGCCTGCACCCAACCCCCCCCCCACCCCCCCAAAAAAAAAAACCTGGGGAGAGTTAAGAAAAAAAAAAAAACAACCCAAACTTTTTTTTTTTTTATACAAAACTTTTATTCAGTAAAAATATGAGGAGGGGTCCCCAAATCCTCCCCCCCCTTATTCTTTTAGGGTTTGGGGGGGGGACTCACAACCACAGGGGTGGTGGGGGGGGGGGGCACCCCCATAATTTGAGGAGGGGGGGGTGAAAAAAAACTGGGATCAATCCCATCCCCACCCCCCCCCAAAAAAAAGAAAATATTCCTTTATATTTAATTTTTTTTTTTTTTTGCAATTTTGATCTTTTTCCTCTACAAAAAAACCACACACAATAAATATGGGGAGGGGGCTTCAGGCCGGGGGGGGGCAGCGGGGGGGGTCCAGCGCCGGGGGGGTCCCGGGGGGGCAGAGGCAGCGGAAGGAGCCGGGGGTGTTGAGGCAGCGGCCGGGGCGGCACGGGGGGGGCAGCGCCAGGCACTCGTCCACGTCTGGGGGGGGGCGAGATTTGGGGTGAAAAAGGGAGAATTTGGGGGTTTAGGGGGAGATTTGGGTGTTAAAAGGGGAGGATTTGGGGTGAAAAACGAGATTTCGGGGTTTTAGGGGGAGATTTGGGGTTAAAAAGGGAGAATTTGGGGGTTAGGGGGAGATTTGGGGTTAAAAGGGGAGAATTTGGGGTGAAAAGGGGAGATTTCGGGGTTTTAGGGGGAGATTTGGGGTTAAAAAGGGAGAATTTGGGGGTTAGGGGGAGATTTGGGGTTAAAAAGGGAGAATTTGGGGGTTAGGGGGAGATTTGGGGTTAAAAGGGGAGAATTTGGGGTGAAAAAGGGAGAATTTGGGGTTTTAGGGGGAGATTTGGGGTTAAAAAGGGAGATTTCGGGGGTTTAGGGGGAGATTTGGGGTTAAAAAGGGAGATTTCGGGGTTTTAGGGGGAGATTTGGGGTTAAAAGGGGAGAATTTGGGGTGAAAAACAGATTTCGGGGTTTTAGGGGGAGATTTGGGGTTAAAAGGGGAGAATTTGGGGTGAAAAAGGGAGATTTTGGGGTTTTAGGGGGAGATTTGGGGTTAAAAAGGGAGATTTCGGGGGTTTAGGGGAACATTTGGGGTTAAAAGGGGAGAATTTGGGGTGAAAAAGGGAGATTTCGGGGTTTTAGGGGGAGATTTCGGGTTAAAAAGGGAGATTTCGGGGGTTTAGGGGGAGATTTGGGGTTAAAAAGGGAGAATTTGGGGGTTAGGGGGAGATTTGGGGTTAAAAGGGGAGAATTTGGGGTGAAAAACAGAGATTTCGGGGGTTTAGGGGGAGATTTGGGGTGAAAAAGGGAGAATTTGGGGGTTAGGGGGAGATTTGGGGTGAAAAAGGGAGAATTTGGGGTGAAAAACAAGAGATTTCGGGGTTTTAGGGGGAGATTTGGGGTTAAAAAGGGAGATTTCGGGGGTTTAGGGGGACATTTGGGGTTAAAAGGGGAGGATTTGGGGTGAAAAACGAGATTTCGGGGTTTTAGGGGGAGATTTGGGGTTAAAAAGGGAGAATTTGGGGGTTAGGGGGAGATTTGGGGTTAAAAGGGGAGAATTTGGGGTGAAAAAGGGAGATTTCGGGGTTTTAGGGGGAGATTTGGGGTTAAAATGGGAGATTTTGGGGGTTTAGGGGGACATTTGGGGTTAAAAAGGGAGTTTTTTGGGGTTTAGGGGGAGATTCGGGTGGTTTAGGGAAGTTTGGGGAGGATTTGGGGGGTTTTTTGGGGGTTCTTTTTCAGGGGGTTCAGAGCCCTCAATATTTGAGGTTTTCATCCAATTTGGGTTTGGGGTTTTTTTTTCTGGATATTTCAGGATTTTTTTGGGGTCTTCAGGATCGGGGTTTTTTCTTCCCAGGGATTTTGGGGAGGGGTCTCTGGGGGTTTTTTGGGGGCGGGGGTCTCACCCAGGCAGTCGAGGCGGGCGGGGTCCAGGTGGAAGCCGGGGTCGCAGGCGCAGGTGAAGGCGTCGCCCAGGCGGACGCAGCGCCCGTGGGTGCAGCCGCTCAGGACCCCGCACTGCTCCTCCTGCTGCCCTAAAGTGGGGAGGGGGCTTCAGACCCAGCTCTCCCCCCCAAAAAACCCCAATCCCACCCAAAAAAACCCCTGAAACCGCACCCCAAAAATGGGGAAAAACCCTAAATAAACCCAAACCCGCTCAGGACCCCACACTGCTCCTCCTGCTGCCCTAAAGTGGGGAGGGGGCTTCAGACCCAAAAAAACCCCAAAAACTGCACCCCAAAAACGGGGAAAAAACCCCAAACCCACCCGAAAAAAATCCCTGAAATCCCACCCCAAAAAATGGGGAAAAAATCCCAAACCCACCCTAAAAAACCCCAAAAACTGCACCCCAGAAACGGGGAAAAAACCCCAAACCCACCCGAAAAAAATCCCAAAACCCCACCCCAAAAATGGGGAAAAACCCTAAATAAACCCAAACCCGCACCCCAAAAACCAGGAAAAAACCCCTAAACCCACCCTAAAAAAAAACCCCGAAATCCCACCCCAAAAACTGGGAAAAAACCCCTCAAACCCACCCAGAAAACCCCAAAACTGTGCCCCAAAAACTGTGAAAAAAAACCAACCCAAATTCACGCTAAAAAAACCCCAAAACCTCACCCCAAAAACTGGGAAAAAACCCAAACCCACCCTAAAAATCCCCCCAAAAATCAAAAAAAAAAAAAAAAAAAATTCCCCAAAATTCCCCAAAAAAATCCCCCCAAAAAACCCCCCAAAAAATCCCAAAAAATCCTCCCCCCCCAAAAAAAAAAAAAAAAAAATTCCCCAAAATTCCCCAAAAAAAAATCCCCAAAAAACCCCCAAAAAATCCCAAAAAATCCCCACAAAGCCCCCAAAAAAATCCCAAAAAATCCCCAAAATTCCCCAAAAAAATCC